>CM052326.1:20454423-20538041 GCA_028455615.1 Lasioglossum zephyrum | reverse complement strand
ATTACGTTAATGTAGTTTAGCGCTCCACGCTTTTATTTATAGTCACTAATATCTACAAATATTATTTTCTCCTTTTTAGTGCATTTTAATATAAGCGTAGTTTTTAAAAAGTTATTTTGTATATTTTTTGATTCTACATATCTATCTATTACCTATTTGTTCGAGCTTAAAATTTTGAAGATGCTGATGGAGACATTATAACAAGACAAATAATAGAAATTGTAAAAATTGTGGAATACGTTCGATTTTCTCAGTTGTAACCCACCGTGAACGAATGATGCTGTTATGGCAGTTTAAGCATGATTATTCTCGAATAATATCAAACTAATTTTTATCAAATATAACATCCTTTTCTTATTTTAACTTTTACAGTTAGCATTTCGGTGTATAACCTTATTCGATCCTGAGCACTTCATTCCATTACAAGATGTAATAGAAAATGTCGAACAGAAAAAATTAGGGTGATACAAGTCATTCTTAGCGAGTTGTAAGCTTTTTATAAATTCCGCCTGTAAATCTTATTAATTCTAGACAAGCAATAAAGTTGTCTTACGTTTAATTTATCAAAAAAGTATTAAAAGAATATTTGCATTCAGAAATAAATTTTCGTTAATCTCCTGTTGCTTTCAATTGTATTAGAAAATTGTGATTTTATTTAAAAAAATGCAGATAGATGATTAAAAACTACTTTGGATGGACTGTGATCCATAAAAAGCCAGGAGACTGGAAACTGGAAAAGCCAGGAAAACTCTCGAAGGAGTGGCAAATAATCGTCGAGCGGAATACTTGTACTTCGAACGTAACATTAATCGTGATCGATTACTCGAAGCACGCCGCCCAACTTTTTCTAGTCGAGACCAATTAATCGAATGAAAATTAAGGTAAGCACCGTCGGGGCGATTACTTTCCCATCAGGCTGGCCGAGTTCTTAATTAACGGGGCGGCTGACAGGCCCGTCATTCTACAGACGCATAAATGCCGCGGTGTTCCAGTTAATTATTCGAACTCGCCGCCTAAAGAGAGAAGGACGCGCACGTCCCCGTCGAATAACGAGATTATTAATTAACTCGGGATGCAGAGGAGTCTGGAACACTTAACAGCCGCGAGACGACGACGAGTCGCAGCGCGGAACGCGAAAATTCTCGCCTGGGCGAGCCCTTCGTGACGAGGATCCGCTGGAATTCATTTCGCGCCGCGTTTCGCACGAATTTCGCCTGAAAAACAACGCCTGGCACTACAATTGTTCCAGAAATTAAGTATTTTGCAGCTCACAACTCGGAACGAATTAATCGCGTAATTCACGATTCTCGACGTACTTGCGTTCTTTATTCCCCACTGTCCGAATTGAATCGAAAGCTCGCCGCGACACGTACATACATTGAGTCAAAAAAGTACCGAGCATCCTCATTCAAACTGTCCGCGTAAGAGGTATTGAGAATTCGTTTGTTTCTGAAAGTTAGTAGACCTGTAAATTACAGTATTTTATCCATAAATGTTTAAAGGTCCGTGAAACTGGAGAGGCCTCGGTTGCCGAAAAGTATGACATCATGTGACTCGGGTATATCGGTGAAATCACCTAATCCGAATTTCTAACTTCTTTATTTTTCATTATATTTTTATGGAACTTTCACGAACATATTCGTGGCACTTTTCTAATGCAAAGTGATACCAAATATGATATAATTCCGATGATATTTACTTGTGAAATGGACAATTAAAGTTCCGGGCGCAACTTTCTTTCCCATACGCTATCCTTCCTCGCGCCTGAAACATTCATTGTCTATTACACAAGTAAATATCATCGGAATTATATCATATTTGGTATGATTTTAATTAGAAAAATGCCACAAATATGCTCATCGAAGTCCCATCAAAAAATAATGAAAAATAATGAAGTTGGATATTTGTATTAGCTATGTATATGTATATTTCTCGGCGATGGAGGCCTCTCGAGCTCGGCTGTCCTTCTCTACGTTCGGCAAAGTTCAAGGAATACTGTCCCTGGCGCATAAATGTCCCTCGGCAGACCCGTGCTAGGGACTTATATGGATAAAATACTGTATATATAAGACAAGAACAGGCGTGGGAGAGATCCAAAGATACTTGACTACTGGAGTAATGCGAATAGCGAGTCGCAGTGCTCACCATACTTTTACCAAAATTATTATGGCACAGAAAGTGTTGAATTAAATTTTCCTCTTACCTCAAACTGCAGGTTGGAACAAGACCTTAATTTTTTCGACTAGCTTTCGATTATTAAAGTGTGAAAATAATCCTCACAATCTTTTTCATTCGTATCTCTTGAAAACAGTAAATAAAATAATTTCTACAGTGAAAAATTAATACCCTTTTATGCAACGAGTTAAATCTCTGAAAATCGTTGAATTCGGTCAGGTCGTTGAGACTTTGAAGTGAAACGAATATCAAAACAGAACATATAATGAAATAATATATTTCTAAAAGTCAAGCTTTATCCTCAGAACAATTCTTCGTAAAATCTCTGCATTTTTAAATATGTACAGCTGATATCTGTTCGTCACTGTCATAGAAAAAGGTCCATTAATCATCTGTTTCAACTAAAATTAAAGCCTCGAAAGCTAAGCTTTTTCTATAATAATAATGTCTATCAGCACAAACGTATTTTCTTGGGAATGAGCAAAAATTTACTTATGAACACGAATTTATAAATAAAAAAGGAAAAAAGAAGGTAATTGCAAGTGGAACACCAAATCTGGGAAATGTAAATCAAATTATTACATTTCCTTATAATAGAATTTGGAATTTTCAATGTTGAAAATTTAGGTTTTCAATGTTGGAAGTTTCATTGCAAATTGTTTTAAAATACTGATAGGAAAATGAAAAAGACACCGTTACTGGATGAATAATTGCAATATATTATATCAGTGGCAGATTTTTCAACGCGCATAGCACAAATATTCAGGTACGAAAGTCAATATTAAAGATTTCTCACGGTTCGCAAATTCCGCGCGCGTTTTAAGTTCTGAAAACGACTGCAGACAAGAAATTATCCGACAGTCCGAGTTAACGCTCGTTAACGATGCTGCGCTGATTATTAAACGGAGTAACAAAACGCGCAAACTTTCCCATTGCATGGGCGCGGATTTCCTGTGCGAAGTTATGGACCGACGCATCCCTTCCGCTACGTTCAACGATCAATGAGCGAAGTTAACTTCTTGTATGGAGTATACGAGTCTCTTAAGGTGCGTACACACCGTAGATCCCAAACTGATTTCCCTTGTAAAGGTTTTATCGGGTATAAAATTTATTGCAGCTCTCAACTCTGCTGGAATTTCATCCACCTCTTAGACTATATCTACACAGCGCTACGCTGGCATAAAACAGTTAATTAATTAGAATATTCGCTACATTAAACAAACAAAGAATATCTCGGAATACTATTATTTTCATTTATGTTAGTCTGTTTGTGAATGTAATTCGCTATATTTTCAATTACATGAATTAAGAGCATATCAAAACTCAAACATTTATTGCTATTTTATTCACACAAATTTATCATTTATCATCGAACGTGTTAATCAACATTTTTAACTAGTAATATATATAAATTATAAGTTACATAAATATAATATACATATACATAAATAAAAAATATATATGAAACATAAATAACAAAAATTATACCTGTCAATATAGTACCTTCAAGTAACAAACCAGTAGATTATAATATCATTCTTCGATTAAAATACGTACATGACCTAATAAAACGAAACCCGAAATACAAATATTTTTACGTCGCTGCTATTGCTTTGTAAATACAGCTTTATATTTTCAGTTGACACTTGAACGAGACAGTTCCATCGCAGTAGCAGAGATCTGCTAGATGTCAATGATTTTTTGTCAGTATATCTGAACACGATGATCTATCTGACCGATAAAAAGCATCTGAGACGTCGCCGACGGTTAGTTCCTTATCACTGGAGTTGCGCTGGCGAGTTAAGTGCCGACATCCCGATTCCGTTCTCATTACTACCGTCAGAACTACTTCATGTAAAGCGATTTAACGTTCGCGTTATTTTTCTCTCATTCCTTCGATCTCTCTACCGTCTAAATGGAAAGGGAGAAGATTGCGCGTGTTTTCTTGCATTTAATTAACGCCTCTCGCATTCGAGGAGCCTAAGACGCGGCGCGACATCGCGGAGAAACAAACATGACGTGCGTCACGACAAACGCCGGAATCATTAATTAATTCGAAACAGGAACGGTTAACACGGCCGGTAGAAGTTGCGCACGGGACGCACTTGGAAATTGTCGTGGAACAGGGGCCCCGAGTTCGACTGAACTAGTTAGCGTTTATTAAATTTCATTGAATCCGCCAGTCGCAGCTGCAATCACTATACACGCTGGCACAATGCACGCGGCAGCTATCCGCAGAACTTTTCTTTTTGATTCTCGTGTTTTCATATTCGACACCGTTGTGGCGGTGTACCGACGAGATATGCGCCATCCCGCTGATTCAATTAAAAAGCTAAAAGGATTCGCGCAAGGTTAATTAAAGCCTGAGAGCTTCGCGAGAGCTCAGAGGTGTGTATCATATCGATTTTCGGCCTCTTCGCTGTTTCAAGATCGATTTTAACATACCGCTACACCAGACATTCCACCACTAGCATTATGCAGCAAACTAACTATTCTGTTACATCATGTACATCTTTTATTTCATTATTTTGTAGGTATTTATTTAGAAATTTAATTGTGTTTATACTGGGGGTGTGCAAGTACCCGAAATTTCGGGTTCGGGTCGGGATCCCGAAAGTTTATGAGCTTCGGGTACCCGAAATGGCAGTGGGGTCGGGTCGAGTCAGGATCCCGAAATGGCAGTGGATTGGGTCGAGTCGGGATCCCGAAAGGTTGCAATATTCGGAACCCGAAGTTAAAGTTGAGGTAAGCCTGCGGTCAAATCAGCAACAATAACTCTGCACGATATTAAGATGTCCAATTATGGTTTATAATAATTGTTGGTACCGATCGATCGTCGGCGACCAGCTGATCAGCTGACGATCGATTTACCCTTGACAACCGAGATTCGTTTGTAAAATAACATTGATAGCGAATATCTAAATATAAAAAACTGTCCAGTAATAAACTACATTTAAATAAACCTCCTATAATTTCTAGATCGCGGATTTTATACAGACGGGAAGCTGTCTTCGTCAATTGTTAGTAGACTCCGGATTTTATGCATTTATGACTTCCACCATTTCGTTCCTTCTTCCAAGCAATGAACCATGTAGTAAGGAACTTCTTAACACGCCATCGAATGCAAGGAAAATTTATGAAATTCTTTTTGCAGGATTCCACCTGCGCTTAAAATTGTACGTTCGTCGAATCGAAGGATTGGGTATCTTCTTCGGCTATACTTTTTCCAGACACAAATCAGAGAAATGTTTGGAAACGGATCTGGATTTCCGGTCATCCCCGAGCTATCAACTGGCTCCTGGTACCCACAAAAACGCAGCTACCGCCGTAAACCAACCGAGATGCACCGACACGTGCAACGATAATTCAACGAGACTATAGTAGGGTGAACGGCTAGGGCCTTGCGTCTTCTTCCGTTACTATAAATCACGGGCCCGAAGGAGGGCAAGCATACGCGAATGATGAATCGCTTGCTCCAAGACGAAATCCCATGGCTGCTGGACACGGTACACGTAATATTAAACTATGGACGATCTGTTCCAATCTAGAGAAATTAATATTCGCGATCGTGTAAAATCAACAGCATCAATATCGCTGGATACTCCCTTTAAAGCATGCTATTATTTTTGCTTGTTGGAAATAGTAAATTGGAATATTGTACTATTAATAATGAAGGTGAAGGTTTTGAAATAACAGTGTGTTGAAATGCTGTAGTGATTTATCGTTAAGGAGACACCATCTGTTTTCGGAATTCTTTACCGTTCGGAGAGATTGAGATTTTTCCATTTGAAATTATTTTACTGCAATTTACTTAACTAATTAATAATCTGCAGATTTTATACGGAGACTCCGTAAGGGTGGAGTCTCTTCATAGACTCCCCAGAAGACCGTAGTCCACTTCACTCGATCAGAAGTTTTTCACGCAGAGACTCTTCATGTAAAGATAAAATTCTATAAATGTGGAAAGACTATGAATATTGCAATACTATTTTCGACTTATTCAAATTCTTGAACAAGAAACACATTTTCATTTCTTTCTTTTCAGAAGTATTTCACAAGTATTTTCATAACTATTAAAAATTCACAATCACAAATTTTCAGGACTATCTGTACGAGATTAGGAATCTGTATGGGACTAGGAAAAATTATTTTATACTTTTTAGTCCGTTTTTAAGAACGTGTTATTTTAAAAAAATTATTTTTATTGTTTAATGCGAAACATATAACCGAAAAAATACTAACATGCCAATGTTTATCAGTTTAAATGAAAAAAACATCGAAAAGTAACTGTTTCACTTGTTATTTTATCGTTTTTTATCGCTGTGTCAATTTGACACCGAGGGTCGGATTCATTTCGTGGAATGAGGAACGTATGAGGGTTAAGGATGTTCGTGAAGCGGTATTGCAATTTGTTCACGAGCACATTTCTCTAAAAGACCTGAAATAGAAAAATTTAATTGTTCACCACTGAATTTATGTTCGCAATAAAAATAATTGATATTTCGTTGCACCACTCGAAGCACTATATCACGATTACGCACCAGTTCATTCGACGAACGGCAATCTGCGTGCGCTTCGATCCATGGGGTCGTATATTTAGCTCTGATACGTCTAATAGATCTATCCGATCTCGCGCGCGCGCTCGTGCACACCGACGATAATTGCGGCGAACCAATCATATCTGTCACTCTTTCCTTGTCCATCCCTTCGCGCATCACGGCGTATCAATGGCTCCATGGTAAAATCTTCGACGTGTTTAAAACGTCACTTGTCTGCTCGGCGCGACGGCTACTGATTGGCATTGCGAACGGAAAATATTCTGCGACGCTTCCCTTCGCATTATTGTGTGACACGATTGTGCATATAAATGCACTTTCAACCAGACGGCGAACGTACACATCCCCTGATAAGTGACTCTTGACAAGACATGTCTGGTCAGACAAATGCAACTCTGAAATCACTTAGCCAGATGTATTATCATTGTATGCAGGTACAGTGACTCCCGTTAATATTCGGACAATCTTAAAAAGACGATAACTTTTTTAATATTGTCCGTACGATTTGACCGTACTCTGAATTTATGAAAATTATTCAGGGAAAAGATGTATTTTTATTGCATCTCAGTTTTTTAAAAAGTTTGTGCATTAATTGCAAAACACAGTAGGGGAATACAAATTTTTCACTAACAACTTTAATTTAGTGAAAACAATATGTCAACATACTGTTACACAGTCGTTTCACTGTTTTAAATTGCATTTCCGTCATAAATGCATAAAATCCGGAGTCTACTAATAATTGACGAAGACAACTTCTCGTCTGCATAAAATCTGCGATCTAGAAATTATAGGAGGTTTACTTAAATGTAGTTTATTACTTGACAGTTCTTTATATTATGACATTCGCTATCAATGTTATTTTACAAACGAATCTCGGTTGTCAACGGTAAATCGATCGTCGGCTGATCAGCTGGTCGCCAACGATCGATCGGTACCAACTCAATTAAATTTTTAAATTAATACCTACAAAATATTTTTTCGAAAATTGCAATTGATCGGAATTGTAGAGAAAATACTAAAAGTTGCATTTTACAACTTTCGTTTGTGGGCCTATATTGGAAATTTAAAAACTACGTTTTGTAGATCTGTATCAATTATATGCACTGTGAAAGTTTCATTGAAATTGCTGACGCAGAAAAAAACGACAGGCACTGAAAGATGTTAGAATCGTTAGATTTACTGCAGTTATAGGCTGAAAATCGTGAAAATCTGCAATTTTACAGAATTTTTCAGAATATGTTTAATCGATACAGATCTACAAAACGTAGTTTTTAAATCAATATAAGCTCACATAAAAAAGTTGTAAAATGCAACTTTTAGTATTTTTTTTCTACAATTCCGATCAATTGTAATCTATGACAAATTTTTTTTCACATCCTGTAGCAAACTAATTCCTCTAGCTTCCCAAAAAGTTCAATATTTGTTGAAATACAATTTTTAGTATTTTCTAAAGTTTGGTAACATTTAGTGCTCCTTCTCGAGAATTTCTTGCATTAAGATATCAAATGTAATTCAATATAGTTTTTTTTAAATGTAATACAATATTGTATCTGATTGTTTATTAATCGTTCTTGGTCTAAGTTTTCCCGTTCCAAGAATTTTGTATTATGAATTGCAATTTCTAATTGGTTTATTTTCATTATTCTTTATCTTTCTTGTGAAAGTTATACACACGATTGCACGTGGAAGTTTTGATAATAGGAATAGTTTATCCGAAGATACAACGTTGAATAAAGAACACTTTAAAGAGAGGGCTGCGAGCCAAGAAATGTTGGAAAACGTTGGTCTACACTAAATTATCCAAAAAAGAAGAGATAAGAAAGGAGGTGAATTATTCAGATTAACTTTCAGTGTACCTTTTTTTAATATTTTTTGCTTCGGGCTGAGCAAGATGGTTGATGTTGTACGTGAAAAATAGTTTGTGTAAGACTTTTTAATGAAGCTTTAAACGGTCTATGTTTATATAACATTTGTCTCATTTAAACTAGTATACTCTGTATCCCTTAAATATTTGATATAAAATCATCATAAATATTTTATTTAATGAGTAGATTATTATCCGAAGAAACATTAAAATTAATGTGATGTGCCGAAATAAGATGCTGATAAGTTTTAAAAAATTAGCCTTATTAAAATGAACGTATAATTTACGGAAAATTGAAAAATATTATTACGTTACCATTACAAAATATTGTCGGTGGTTAAACAGAAAATAAGCGGAGTTTTCTGTGGAGATGAGTCGTGCACTTTTATCAATAGAACGAAGCCGAAGCTATAAGGGTGGTTACCTAACAATAAGAATTACTAGTTCCCTCGTCCGTGAGCCAATTACAAAAGCAATAGCGAGTTTTCGCACGATGTGCGGATATCTCCTACCAGAAAATAATTGAATTGCCCCGGTATCATAAAATTCGTATTTCTCCGTTCGTTTTCTCAGAAGATTTATACTCGAAAGCTGCGTAAAAATTCTGATTCCTGTCAGTCCTAAAACTGTTGAATTACTTTTGAACATGAGAAATACAAATTTTTATAGATATATGGAAAAAGAAAGTTAAGAAGATTATAATAATTTATGATCACATATACGGTTAAAAATAGTCTAAACAATTTTTTGGTACCTACACAATTAAAAGAGTAGCATGATAAACAGTGAATCTTTATGCAAAATAAAAATTCTTCGTACAAATTGCAAGAACCAACATCTTTTATATACCTTCCTTTTCTTCTTGAACAATGTTTTAATAATTTAAAGACAATATATTATATTCTTTTAATGTTTCTATTATTTAAAATTGCACAACTAAGATTTGTCATGGAACAAATCCGCAATTTAGGAATAAGTAGACTGCGGATTTTAAGCATGTATGACAAAAATTGGTAGATGTAATTTAAAGCAGTAAAAACAATTTAAGAACGCCCATGTGTTATTCTCGATTTATTAAAATTGTTGAAAATAGAAAGAAGTTTTTATACGGCATCTGTGTCTTGCAATTGACGAAGACAATTTTTATTTTTCACAAAGATTCGCAGTTTAGTAATAAATAATGGTTCATGTAAAACTTGTCTTATTTCATGAATGAACTAATAGCTTCAAGTTTCATATGAATCACAAAAGTCATGGATAGACAGTGGATTTTATGCATTTATGACAAAAAAGAATACTTTAAAAAGGTAAAAACATTAAAAGAATATGAAAATATTTATTTATTTATAGTTTACTTTAATGTGGTCGCATTAACAGCGAGGTCGTTAATTAATTGTAATTGTAAACATATCTTACAAGTAGCTTGCAAAGAGTTATTTTCGATCTATTAAACATATTAAGAAAGAAAATGAATTTCTAGCGTACCCTGGTTTAGGTGAACTTTGTTTCTCGATCGGAAAGTGAATATGAATTTATGATTTCGGCGCAAGGTTCGATCAATTTTACACAAACAGCAATTTTTAATTTTATTTGCCACATTATAATTCTTTTACATTATTTTTAGACGCAATATATGTTCTTTATGAAAATGATCCACATAAGGATCGAAACGTCAATATACATTTATAAATAATTGCACATTTGCTGTTTGTGTAAAATTGATCGAACCTTGCGCCGAAATCATAAATTCATGTACCCTGGTTTGTTGCAATTTAAGTTGGAAATTTTTATATCGCATAAGATATCCGCTGTCTAGTCATGGAACACTGATCGATCATGAAACACTGATATGTAATACCGAAAGACGCGATCGAGCAAAAACGTGAGGGAATTCAGTGATACAATTCGGTGGACGTATCCGGCGGTGTATTTTCGGTATTCAGAAAGTTGCCTCAATTTCTGAACGCTCCGCGAACTATTCCCAAGGTGGTACGCCCCTGACAGAAGCTACCTGTTGATTTAGCCGAGCCAGCCAGGTAACCGAGCCACCTTACGAGGTATAAGTTACGGTTGGGGCCGACGTACTTTTATTCGTCGCCGTTTTCGTCCCCTTCCGCCGCCGGCGTGATTTTATGCTATACCTAAACGGATCTCTTTACGCCATCGATCATCGAGTCACCTCGTGATTATCCTGTCCGAGACTTTATTCAGGTGAATAAACCCTGGTTCTGTGATTTACTTCATCGTAGACCTTCATCTTATACTAAATTCGCTCATAAACGATCATCTCTTCCTGCTACAGTACGTGAATGCGTGACACATTCGACAATAGTTTTATTGTATTGGAACATATGAGAACATTAAAATGTTTTGATAAATACAATGGATCCTTTTTGTAAAATTTTGGAAAAACGTGTAACAAAATAGTCATAAATTTCTTGAATATCATGGGATATTTCAAATAATTATTTGTACGGCGTTTAATTTGATTATATCTTAAATAACGATCACTTGATTGCCTCCTTAAGATTTACCAAAGATAAAAAAATAGATTTGAATAAATAAAATGTTGAGTTAATTAATTAATTTTTTACTTAAAAAATAAATATTTCCTTTTGCTTGACATTAAACCTACCGAGTCTTAGAAGTAACTGGTACATGTTCCCTTATAAAAATTACAAGATTGATTTTATCACACACACACATAATCCTATTATAATACGTGCACTACTAAAGATATCTATTCTATACAATCGATTCATATGAAATCAGTTTTATTATTACTCCAATTGTAAAATAAAAAACCTGGAATTGATCATTTTGACCAGTGTCGGTATGTTTAGTGTTAAATAATAGCAATTATTTACACAAAATATTATACAATATGATCTCGCTTTCTATTACCAATTGCATTGTTTTCTATGGACTGTATGCATCAAGTGCAGTGGATCCATGAACTAAATGCTACATAAATACAGCTGGAATGTATTGGAAAGTTTCTACTACGTGAGTGACCTACCATCAAATGACCTTTCAGCAGATCGCACGTTCTCTGCTACGAAATGCGTGCATCAAATGTCATCCTTGCATTAATCGAGATTCCAATCCTCTCGAATATTAGAGTTCTTGACTAGGAGCGTATCAACGCGTTTATAGGCCCTGGTACTTTAATGACTGGCAACTTCTTCTTTTTTATGTAAATTCTAATTTTATATAATCCTCTAGAAGACAGGATAAACTGGACTGGACTAACTACTCGCCTTCTGTATTAAACATTATCAATTAAGGAGAAAAATGGAAGATGAAGATAGTTTAATTCAAATTGATCAAGACAATCAAAACAACAAAGCAATGAACATGTTCGATTGTTCAAAAGATCGCATAAATTGCATCTTCAGCTTAAATGCTTCAAAATGGTGGTAAAAATATTTTTGCTTCAGGAGACAAATGGAAGATGATAGTTTAATTCAAATTGATCAAGACAACAAAAACAACAAAGCAACAAACATGTTTGATTCTTCAATAGATCGCATAAATTGCATCTTCAGCCTAAATGATTGAAAATCGTGGTAAAAATATTTTTGTTACGCCACGCCGAAAAGTGAATAACACCTCCAGAATGCGTTATAAATAGATACCACAGTTGAAACGGTTTGTCGGCCATAAATTCGGTGTACAAAAAGATGTCGGATGCGAATGTTCATTCGGGACTGTAGGTGATAGTTATTATAGCTTCGTGTAAATCCGATGTCGTGACAACCGGAACGTCCATTTTGATGTTTGAAATATTCAGTACCAAGCGCGAACTCTTCTTTATCCTATTGTCATGGACTTTATCGTCGACCACACCGCCCGACTACACTGTTCCCGTTTGTCCATGACAATTTTATCTTGATAAAAGCTTCGTCAAAAACCGTGAATTGTAGAATATTCTACTGCCTCAAATGCACCGAATCCCATCCCCAACTCCCAAGAGAAATCCAGGATGAAACCCTGGACATTTGAGACTGATCAAAAACAAAGTCAAATTCCTCCTGGGCTACGCACGGATCACAACCGTGTTCGAACACAGTCCGATAATTGATTTTTAAAGCCAACCTTCATGGAAATTTTCAAATTAATTAAATCATCATAATGTGCAATGAACACAAATGTGTAAATGTTTTACAGAAAAGAAGTTTGAGTTGAACCGTTTCCCGATGAGCTAGAGACTTTAAATTTTCAACATAGCTAAGCTACATAACTGGATCACAATGCAATATTCATAAATTTTTTTTATTTTTAATATATGTTTAACGTCGCTTTCAACTATTTGCTAAGGTTATTTCGCGACGGGACCTACAGTTTATTAATCCTCATCCGTCCCTCGTGTCAATTTGACACAGTTTTCCCAAAATAAGTTATACCGTTCTGCTATTTGTAAGTTTTATCCGAAACTAAGTGAATTGTTTTTTAATGTGACACATATAACGGCAAAAACCTAAGATGTACAGTAATGTTAACCCGTCAATTAAAATTTTTTAAATAACATTGAAAAGTAAATATTTATCTTGTTATTTTATCAAACTTTTACTAGTGCGTTAGATCCTAAATGTATTTTCTTTTACGTTATCTTACACGCGAGTTTAATTTCCACCAAAACTTTCCAATTCCCACAAACCTTATGTTAATCCTAATGTATAGCTTTAAAACCCCCCAAAGGGAGTTCCAATTAAGCTCTGAATAAATGAAAAAAATATAAATGACTTGAAAGGGAAATAATGCAACGTGATTTTGTCGTGTTTCTGTCGTAAAGGTTGGCACACGTTTTTCGTTTTTTAGCTATAAAATTTCATAAGATGAGAATCACGCATAAAAGTTCGTACCGTTTAAAAAATGCTATTATCGCGTAGAATTTTTCCTTATTGCATGCCGCACATGTTGCAAGCACTAAGCGTTTTAGCTACCGATAAACAACACACTCGCGCGCGCGCGCTCCTATGAACGATATTGCACAATCGATAACGAATCAGAGCGTGTTAATGTTTATTTCGAGAGTCCCGGCGAGCATGATTGGTGACTTCGAAATTTCCATTGATCCACGGGACTCGAGCACGACCTCATCGGTTCGGTCCGGATTATCCGGCCCACCCTTCGTTCGTCATTTGTATCCGAACGCTATCGTTTAATCGTCTGTGCTCACTGGAAGCTGCATTGATGAGAATTTCAGTCGGACTTCGATAACGAGAAGAGAATCGGATGGGCAATTAATCAAACACCAATTAAGAGATCGATCGCTATTTGTCGAAATGTATTCTCGATGAGTTAGATCGATCCGAGACACTGCAAAAAAATGAAACTGGTACAATAACACCGTTCAGTGATCTCGTATCTTTCGAAAATGTTGGAAAGTCTGACAGAACCTGCGTCTCGAAGTAAGTTGGCTAAATTTCGATATTGAAAATCTCAATCTCACTTTATTTCAAATCTCGCTTTCATTTTATTCAACTTATAATTCTATACAGGGCTACGGTAAACTACTCGCCTGTTTTGAATCCGATCTGCGAGGTTAATATTGTTCTTCACATAAAAAAATTAAATATAGATCAAATTACGTAAAATAAAAAACTTATGTAATAATAACACTTTCTATTAAAAAATATTTGGAACCCCTTGTATTCTGTTGCTCTATAGCCCACCAGGCTTAGAAATTTTACGATCTGGTACTTTCCAAAAAAAATGTACTGACCCCTGTTCTAGAATACTCGACCGATATATATACCACTGCCAGTCAAACCACTGGTTTTAAATCAATAATTTTACAATTATTGAATTGATTTAGTTGTTTACATGGAAATTGATTGAATAAATTTCTTTATCCAAGCACGCATTGTACTAAAAATTGCATAAAATTTAAATAAACAGAGCCTTGTCATTTTTGTAACCTCCGAGAAGAAATTGAAACTATTGGTTAAAGTCCTATTCGAATAAATCGATTTCTATGATTGATGATCTCTTCTATTTTCAAAAAGTAATAGCGTGAATTAATTATAATTAAGTGAAATTAGCGTTCTGACGAGTTTTCATTATTTTTCCTTCTGATACATCATATGTTTATTCCGGCATTGACATATTGTAAAAACCATGAAAAACAATTAAAACAGTATGCCCGTTAAGGGTTAAAGTGTAACGAATATAGGCATTACATCAAACGCTTCTGCCTGTGTTTTACATAAAATTCAATGTTGAATAGCGTCATAGGAGGAGTAATATGTAAGCTGGGGACAGAAGTTTTAATCTGTCGACCCTGTAAGTACAAATTATCAATTGACCCCTCGGAGGAATGAATAAACTAATTGTGATTAGTAGACAGCGAATTTTATGCATTTATGACAAAAATGGTTAGTTGTAATTTAAAATAATATACACATTAAAAGAAAACCCTGAAGAAATAATAAACATATTAAGAAAGAAAATCAATTTCTATTTCATTCCAGTTTCTTGCAATTCAAGTAGAAAATTTTTATTTTGCACAAAGATCCGCTGTCTAGTGATCAGTACACTGTGTTAAAGTCTCTAGCGTTAAAGTCTTTAGCGTTAAACATTAATTTCTGAAGAAGAAAACGTTAGACGTAACTTCATCTTTCGCGCTAACATTATTGTGTTTATTAAACTATAGCTCGAATTTTTTAAAATATTTTATTGTATCTTATGTAGCAGCAAATGTTATATAAACATATAAGCATCCGCAGTTTATATTCAGCCCATATTTCTGGCTTATAAAACCGCAAATTGGAATGTCTAGTCGACACCGTGCCCAGAAACCAACAACGAGCACGAAGCGACAGATTTATGTGGTTTTTTTCGGGCAAGCAAATTCTGAAAGTATTTTTGAATTTCGCGGATTATAAAAATCGGGGAATTAAACGAGCCGCAAGAACTTCAGGCAATCGTCTCCCGCGACATTATTCACGTGTTTTATCGCGTGAGCTTTCCCACATCTATGCGATGGTCCAGCAAGAACTGGAAGAAAAAACAAAACTGAAGAATAGAGAGATAAGTGAGAGAGAAAAAGATAGAGAAAACGCGATAGTTGTGCAGAAATCAACGATTCACCACTAGTTTTCTCGCCGCTATATTTTTCTGCTGTTCTTTGTTGCTTTTTCTTCCGGCTCATTAATTTCCAATTTAACATCTTGTATACAGGGCGTCCCGAAAATGTTCTACTTCATTGAACGGGGAGATTCCTGTGGTCATTGGAAGCAGAGCAAAAATTTTATTTCAATAAAAATTTCCAATAAAGTTGGTTTAAAATCCACTTGGTAAAAAAACCACTTTATTCGAAATTTCTATTTAATTAATATTTTTGCCCAACTTTGATTGGAAGTAACTTTTTCGTTTGGCAAAATGTACTCCACGGTTCGCCACTGCAGCCGCGTTCTGATTGGTCCGTGTTTTTTTGACCAGTTCCAGATTTTCTAGTTTACGAGTATTGATATAATAAAAATAATTGCATAAGAAATGATTGTATAAATATCTTTAGTGAAGCACTTATAAGCTTTATAATATAAGGGAACCACGTGTACCGGTTATTTTTAAAGCTCGGTAGGTTTAGTGTTAATAATTCTGTAACAAAGTCGCGGAGAACATTTTCGTAATGGAAAAATTTACTTTGTATGATCCCATCTTTCTGTTCAAGGAGGTACAACATTTTTCGGACACTCTGTATAAGAGAAATCTCACCTTATTTCCGAAAATATATTGTTTGATCATTAATACCATTATATCATAATCGAATTTAATGTTCTAATTATATCGTGCTGATATTATGGCAGATGATATTACATTATCGTCACTGAATCACCCGAAAATGAATTCTGTTAATCATCATAATGAGTTCAATTGATTGCAGACACTGCATTTGTCTTCTTTGTAATCACTCCGTGACACGTAATTTTGGTATTCCGTTCTCCATCGGTTTCGTGATCAATTAGATCCCCATAATGGGCATTAATGTTAAATAATTGGTAATTACATACCTCAATCACAATGGAGCGTATTAATTATGTCAGGCTCATTGTATTTGTATTGTATCCAATAGCATCAAAATGGCAACTTCCGGATTGTTCTTACCTGAAACAATAATAAACACGTTAATGGTAATTTAAAATAGAAAAACCATTAGAATAATATAAGTCATTGGTCATATTAGTCAGGTGTGCAATTTGATTCGTAATCCTCGCGATTAGTTAATATTTTTCTAATGAAGGTAATCAACACTCCCGTGTATTTTTATGATGTATATTAATAGATGCATCATATTAATTTCACATTATTCCATTTAACAACTGTACAAGGGAATGTAGGATAATGTTTAAACAATGAAAATGACAATTCGTCTCGACAATTTAATGAATTATTGTTGAAGTTAATCGCCACACGGTCTATCCGTAAACTGTAATAACTAGCCACATAGAGATCGTATTATAAACCAAATGACAATACGTATATCTAAACTTATTTTACATTTTCTTCAGTAAGCAGTAGGCATACAATTTTGATTCCGTATTTCATATCGAAATTTCAGCAGTTAATCATTAATCAATTACCCGATTGACAATTACAGTTGAAAAGAATGTAAAGTAAATTTATTCGTCAATCGTTGATTAAATTTTTGCCCAACTCTAAGTCGCAAGAACAAGGGACGGCTGCGGAGAGACCACGGTGAGTCTAGGCGGAAAAATAAACAGGGCGACGATAAGTTGGCTGAAAGTTTCACGCGCCATCAAAGACGCGAAGTTTCTCAAGTTCTGACCACACCGTTTCCAAAACGGTTTGCGGGGAAAAACTGAGCGGGAAAAGCGAACAAAGCGAAAGCCCGCGCGGAATGGGACGCAGGGTTTGAGATTGCCGTCGGCAACGGCGCGAAAGGAAACGTTTCGCTCGCGGTTTTTCCAACTTTCCGCTGACTTTTTTCTTCGCCGGGGTGTCTTTCGTCCGCGTCTTTTTGTTCCAGGTTTTTGCGCGACACGCGACACTGATTTACCTAAGATTCCGTCGCCGCCGAACGACGCTGTGACATGTTATACGAGCATTGAACTTCAGCCAACAAGTCGCGAAATCAGATTCCCGCGTTCAGATCGACGACGATGCGTTCCGTCCTCGAAACGACGCGCACAAATGAAGTTTCTCGGCGTGCTGCGTTGCTCTGGGCGAAATCTGGACGGAGATACCCGACTTATTTCATCTCCACTTGTATCGGATTGCTCGCGCTGCCGCGCCGGTCGTACCGTGTCGAAGTTTTATCGAATCTTATAGCTGCTTTTACCCGTGAGTGGTAAGTTATCCTTTCGAGAACGGAAAATATTCAACTTGGATACTGGGCAAATTGTGATGCCGTTCCTCGAGATTGTATTGTGTCCTCGTGCACTACTTTTTTTCACGTTTCAATCCCGTCTTCGCGAGGCAAATCATTCTTCTGTGGGGTCTAAAACTTTTTCACAAATTACACGATTTTTTCAACGATGCTACAATTTCTTGTTGAGCCTTACAATTTTTTGTCAACTCTATTTTCTTCATAGTTTCATAGTCGTATCATGATTTCGTTGGCCTATAATTTTATCGTAAATTCTATCTTTTTCATACTTTCATAATCATACAATAATTTCGTAGGTCTATTTTGGTGGCCACGCAAAAAGTTCTATTCAAACTTTTTCATCTACAGTCCTTATTGGATAAACTAGATCTGATAATAATCATGATTTGAAGAATATAATCATTAGACACTACGGATCTTTATACAAAATAAAAATTTCCTGCATTAATTATATTAATTATATAATTTCTCTCAATAGTTTTAGTAGGTTATAAATAATGTGCCAGTAATATTAAATTTATCTAACATCTTTTCTGCTTTGTGTTTCATTTCAGCCATAAATGCATAAGACCAATCCACAGTCAGGAAACAATAAAGAAGAAACACTGTTGCTATTCCTCTGTTCTTATTTTCTATTAAATTGATTGGGCATTATAAATAATGTCCCAGTAATATTAAATTTATCTAACATTTCTTCTGCTTTGTGTTTCACCTACGCATTTCTGCCAGAAATGCATAAAACCAATTCATAGTCTAGAAACAATAATGAAGAAACACAGTTGATATTCCTCTGTTCTTATTTTCTATTAAATTGAGTTAATGATAAGTGAACTGGTTATTCGGATGAAAAACTTATGAAAAATAAGAATTGTCTGCATCGATTGCAAGAAATAGAAAACAGACTAAATGTTATTTTTTCCCTTAATGATTTTATTTTAAGAGAGGAGAAATCATACCTTGGCATATTCAATTAAATTAAAAATTTTCCAACAATTTTGAATTTCATCTAATCAACACCATTAAAACTACGAAACGAAAATCAACGGAAAAATATTGAAGCCTATAAATTAACGTGTAAGATAAATAGAAAGCTTTGATTAATATTTTAAGATGGAAACGACTTTAAACATAGACGCTGTAAACAAACATTATCGGTGATTTATTTTACATATGAATAGATTGGCATTCGACAGCATGAAATTCGAGTATCCGATATATTGAACATGACTGCTTAACATATCTGTCTGATATTAAATGATTCCATTTGCAATGAACCTGATCTCGATTGATCATATTACTTTCTAATTACCAATTTCTGGCAAACTATCGCGGCAAACTGACAATATCATTCTATTATCAATACATACAAACGTTAACATAAGCAGAATTAGTCCATAATGGATAAATACGTACACCGAATAATCTGTTCAGGTAACATTTCGTAGCATTAGCATCGTTAACACTTCTCCAAATAATTGATTAATATTAATACACAAACAATAGTTTCTTCTATATTTTCAATTTACACTTACATCTACAATTAAATTTTTCTCTAATCTTTTCTTCTAATTTACATTTTCAAAATTAAAACCTGAAATCCTTCAAATATTAAATCCTACGCATACAAAATGTTCTGTGTTAGTGATTTGAATGATCTAAAACTAGGGTGAAAAAGAATAAGATTCTGTTCAAATAATATCTGTTTCCTTGAAATCTTGAAACGCTATGAATGCATCAAGTTCCACAGCATCTTAATGCCATTCAAAATGAAACATGTATATCGTAAGAAACTATGTAATGGTATTTTTATTTCTTTGTTGTCACAGGATATTGTCATAGTACACGAGAAGTTATTTTGTGTGTATATCAGAGTTGTGCTAATGCAAGTACATCGTAATTGAATTACATTGTATTTCAATTAATAGTAATTCAATTATGTCGTAAATGAATTACAATATGATTGAAATAGAATATAATTGAAGGTGTGCCCTAGGCACGTCACGAGCAGCTAGTAAATTTATAAATAATAAATTCCTTCTGTTTGAAACGTTCACATGGATTTTTTAACCTCTTCTTGCCTATTACTTCATTTGTCATAATTCAAATACAATGTACTTTATAATTGTACTCCATTGTAATTACAAATTACATTGTAATTTAATTGAACGAAGATCTGAATTATAAATTACAATATAATTGAATTACAATGTAATTCAATTACTTCTGAAGTAATTCAATTGTAATTGTGCACAACTCTGGTGTATATTCAGAATTGATGAAAAACGATGGTTGGCCTATCTCTTCTCTGCGACTGTAGCTGCTCCGGATTTTCGTCGTTATTTTGCAAACAATCAGGGTATGTACATTCCAGTCGCATTCTCGGCAGGGTGCAAAGTGCAGAAGAAGAATTTCAGCAGAGGATCACGAAGAGATTTTTTCGCGAGACCGTGGAAAAGAATGTTTCGGCGTATCTATCGGTCGGCGCTTCCGTGGGAAGCCACCACCGACGCGACGCGATCCGACGCGACGACGAGGGAGCGCCGAGGTTGGAAAAATCGAGGAAACGTCGATCAACCGAAAAAACGCTTGCGGATTGCCGCGGGATCGCTTGGAAATGAGCCCCGTTTCCTTCGGCATCGTTGCATTCCTCAATTTCTCCCTTTCGCTCCTTGCCTTTTTCACCCGTTCCCGTTTCATTTATCTTCCTTCCTTCGTTTCCTCGGTTTTATTGCAGCTCACGGCTTCCTTTATATTTCGTTCCTTTGCCGCTACGGAAATTTCGCGGTTCGATGAGAGATAAAGCTGACCCAGTGGCTTCAAGGGAAGGGAATTGTTGTGGTGTAGGTGTTGCTGGACGGGAAGAAGCTTTCATTCGTTTCTTCGGGTCGTTGTGTCGATCGCGTGCCCGCTTAAGAACAGAATCCGCCGAACTAACCGTCCGACCAAGGACAATTCTTCAAACGAGTGACCTCATATACCGCAGATGCAAGATATTGCCACCGGTAACGAACCCTCTCAGTTTCCTCCTGAGGTCTTCTTCTGATTTTATTGGCCACAGAGATCGCACCGCTCTCAAAATGTCTATGCCTTTCTATCTACAACCCCTAGCACAATGTTTCCGATCGGAGCCATTGCACAGTGGGACGAATGACTATTCTCGGTGGAAAAAAATCCTACGCATCAAGTAAATTATGTTTATTTTTTTGAAAATGTTGTTGTAATTTCTTAAAATATTTTCCCCTGAAATAAAACACAGAAACTGACCTTTCTCAATTTTACCATCCCAATTTAAAAAATCAAGCAGTCAAGGATTAAGTACAAAGAGCTGAGCAGTGTCGCCATGTATCCGGAAAATTGACTGGAATTGATCTCATATTAACGCATTTTAGAATTAATTTTCTTTTATTTTACATACATATAATAGAATATCGATTGTTTTAAAAAATATGTGCAGTTGAATAAGCTACTCCTAACGAATTCTGCATTGGCCTTCGTTTTTTTTAAATGTTACTTAAACGCAATATGTAGTCGTTTCGTGACTGCCGAAAAAGAGAACTGTATTAATTAGAATTAATGACAACATCAAAGTGAATCATAGTTATCCAATTTATATTTTGCAAAGGAAAATGTTAATTCTACTTAATAACAATGTGCTTCGCTCGTTTAAATGCTGCAACTGCATTCGAATCGCCAGCAGAAGTCGAAGGAATTATTTTCGTTCGATTTCCTCGCGTAATCTTTCCTTTCCCCCAACATAATTCTCTGTCTATTTATGCTCCTTCTATTTCACATCGGCCACGTTCGGTCCATTTCACTTCCTTTCCTTATCTCCACTAAATTTTCCCATGAACTTCTTCTCCGGCTAGGCTCTTTTTATCCCGGATTTCTCAGCCCGAGAAAACTCGTTGGAAATCTTCGATAAGATTCATTTCCCGTTAAAACTGTGTTTCTTTCTCTAATTTGTACATCTTTGGCGACCCGTCAAAAGTTGAGACAGAGTTGGGCAGCAACCTCTAGTCACAATTATGATTATTGACTAATAACTTCATAAGCTCTACAAAAGTGACTAATAATGACTAAGGAAATACTTGAGCGGCACTCATGAGTAATGGCTACATAAATATTTGAGCGTAATGACTAATAAATAATAACTAAATTTTTATTAAGATTGAGAATACCAACTATGATAGAGTAACTAATGACCAAATACGAAATCTGAATTTCACTATGACTAATGACTAAAAATGGTTATAAGTTAAAATAAGACAAACTGAGATAATAATAACAAAAGAAATATCTTATTACTTTAGAAACATATACAATTATGCTAATTTATGCTGACGAGAAAGGAAAAGACAGTTGAATAGGATAAGATTTCCAGATTTTTTTATTTCATTTTTGCAAAGAAAATAGATCATAAACAATATTTATAAACCGTTGTAAATAGAATAATAACAGCACGATGCATTTAAATTTAAATTATATTTGATTAAATTTTGTTTGGTCACTGCAAATACAGATATAGTTTAATACATATTAATCTATGTTAATGAAATAATATTAACTGATGACTAAAGAGCGATGACTGAGCAATCACTAACGATTACTTGGAGCTGTGACTAACTAGTACCATGTATGTAGTTATGACTAACTATTAAAGAAGTTTAACTAATGACTATTTTGATATGACTAACAATCAATCAGACTATTAATCATGTTTAAATTATTAGTTGATTTCTGCCCTACTCTGAATTATTAATCCTCAATCGGATAATTCATTAATGATTAACTGTCAATTCTCCATCCACTCTCTGCTCCCACTCTCTGTTCCCTCTCTCTGTCTCCCTCTCCCTCCATATTACAATTTATGGATAGAACGTATGGTGATCAACTGCAACAATTGATTAAATCAGTCTCCGATTTTTCGACGATTTCTTCGTTTAATCAACGATTGGCGATTAACTTCATCAATCGCCGACTCTTTTCGACGATTTCTTTTTTAATCGCACACATTAATCGATCAATCATGATTAAAATTTTAATCGATTGAGGTTTTCGATCAAAACCGCATATACTTGATTTAATAAACTTCATTTAAAATATGGAAAAAACTTGATTCATTTCTGCACTGAAATACGAAGAAATTTTTTCCCCAACCGTATTACATGCGATTTTTCGTAAAACAAATGCAAAGTCAATGATTGTTTGTAATTGTCGAACTATTTTTCTTTTAGCACTCTCGTTATTCTGAAATCTGCAAGGTTAAACGATGAAGTTCGCATATTCCAGCACAAAAGAAATATTTGGAGAACACTCGTATGTACACAGTTCAGCCCGCCGCGCAGCTGTGTTTTCTTTATAAACGCAATCTCTTCCTACCTGTTGCATTTAAGTAGAGTGTGTAATATGTAATAACAATCTGTATTCTCACGTAATAACAATATCAAACACCGGATTTCCGACTTGAAGGAGCTTTAGTGTAATATTGAATAATATATTAATAATCATCTTGAATAATATTCGTCTAACAATAAGTTATTGATAGTTGCACATTATGAGTACGGCACTGATATGAATTTATATCGTATATATAATACAATTACAACGTTTTATCAATTTCAAAATCATGCTGTGATAACATAAATACTAATCTGCGGATTTTTATAGGAAAATTGAGTAGATGAAATTGAAAATTGTATTGTTTCTCATCTATTAAAATTATTACGGGAAGAAATAACAGTCTGTTTGTTTTCTACTCCTTGCAATCGATATAGCCAATTTTTATTTTGCATAAAGATCCACAGTCTAATAATAATACAGCAATTTTTAGTGACTCCTCAGAGGCAGCCCCTCGAGTGCTAAGGGTTAGAAAAGAAAATAAATTCAGGGAGACACATGCGATAAATTCATTTAAGTAGGTGCAGCTGGGTGTATCCTCGTTGGTTGATCAATTTCTTTTTATAGTGACAAATTGCACGCACACACGATTTCAGGTAGTATTTCATTGGACACGTAATATTCGTTTAATTAGTTCCCGGTAGATGTTGATTGCTACGGTTTTCTTCATTTACTTTTTCCCCTAGCCATCGTTACTCGCAACGTGTTCTCATCTCGCTGGTATCGTCAGCAATTTCTCTCGTCCCTTTCCTTCCGAGACTTTCATTTTTTTCCATTCGTCTGCTTGGTCGTCTCTTCCTGTTGGCGTGCGGTACCCCTCGCGTCGCCAACCCTCTTCATCGCGAGCAATTTTCGCGGCATTTCCTACCGTGCGACCCATGAGCCGCCATTTTTCTTCCCGATGCCCGTAAAATCATGCCGGAGGCAGGTGGAAACAAACCACACCCGATGCTTCCCCTTAATCTCTTCCTACGGTCATCCCCTTCGCGTCTACCACAGCCAATGTAAAAATTCTAATTAATCTCGGGTGCATCAAGTGCGAAATTAGATACCCAAGTTAGAAAGTTGCACAAAGTTTTGAACGGAATGCGTTCGGAAATTTAATGCCAGGTCTCTGAAGAGTAATGAGTTCTACGAGTTTAATTAAGAAAAAACCATTAATGGAGCACCGGGAAGCTCAATTAACATGTTAATTGCCCCATCAATCACATATGAATAATATCAACACCTTAAACGGCGTATTGAATAAAATAAACTTCCTTGTAGCTAGATGGACACAACTTGTTTTCCTTGGAAAAGTAAACGAATACTTCAAATTCCTTTTTAAAACTGGTGTGAATCATTTTATTCGTGTCATAATCTGTTTTCTTTTTCAACAAACAATCGCCGTGCATCTGTGATCTTCATTTGAATTTTTTTCTTGAAAACATAGGTGACCAAGATTTCTGTAATTATTAGATTGCGGATCTTTATGCAAAATAAAAATTGTCTTTATCGATTGCAAGGAGTAGAAAAAACAGAATGTTATTTCTCCCCTCGATAATTTTAATAGACGAGAAACAATTACAATTTTCAATTTCATCTACTCAATTTTCCTATAATTACGCTACCGAATAATGCAAATTACGCCTCGTAAATGTAAAAATAGGACTTTTAAGGGCGATAGCGGCCTAGATCCATCTTATATCCAGCGTTTCTGACTACCAAAAACCCCCATTTTTGTAATAAGACATGAGAACGCGTATTCCGCACCCTTGCAATCCTGGGAAAAACAAGTCTACCCACTTCAGATGAATTTTTCGGACTACTTTTGTAATAAATCTCCACATATATATATTTTCAGAAATACGCTATAGAAACACCGTGTACAACAAACCACCCATCAAAGCAAGGAGCACAGAAGGACGAACAAATGCTTGTGATCCATTTCGGAAAAGGTTTGAAGAACACGGTAAAAGGAGCAGTTCGAAGGTGTTATTCAGCTCCTGAGCGTTCCATTTCCGGAGAACCACGGGACAAAACAACTAGCACAATGAAGAGAAGAATCCAAAACGAGAAGTCCAGGCGAAGAAAAGGATTCTGAGGGATGAGCGAAGGGTGGCGATTAATTTCGGGCAACGTTTGTAGAACAGCATTAATGGAACTGTCTGTCCGTACGTCACCAAATACGCAACGCCGCGACGCGACACGACGCGGTGTGGAGCCGCTTGTCACCTAAAACGAGGTCCATTTTCGTGGCAACCGGGACACGGGTCGGGGAAAAAAGAGGGCTCTGTCCTGAATTTACATGGACGGATTCAGCGACTGTCCGGATCAATTGGACAGCAACGGGTATTATTCGGTGTACGGACGGTTCAGGAATTCGCTCCGAAATCCATAAATCTCAGCCCGTGCGCGTCCGTGTATGCTACACTGTCGTTTTTGTCGTCGCGCGACCTCTGTCAACCGTGGACCCCCGTTTTCTCGATTTCACCCCTCGTGCCCAGACACTATAATCTTTCGCCTCTTTCCTGTGTCACGCCCTCCTTTTCCCTCTCTCTCTTTCTCTATTTCGTTTCATTCTTTCCGTGCCGCAGCGATAGGGCGACGCGATAATCGATTGCTTCTTTTCGGAAATATTGTTCGAGGGTCGCGAAATTGAAGGAAGATCCTTAAACGCTCGTGCCTCGACCCCGATGCGCATTTTATCATCCCCGATACGCCCCGACAGTTTTATCTTTTATACTTTTGCGGGCTCGCATGCGACACTGGATTTCGGGAGGAATTTAAATTTTTTTTTTTGCTTTTTCAGCTGTTTGGTTGGACACGGCCGAGCTAAACTGTCCCGGCCAACGGTTTGGAAACAATAAAATTTGGTTGGACCCACGCATGCCGTGGTGAAAAAATATCCGGACACCTATTCGGATCTTTACTACTCTAATGTTTTATCTGCAGAATGTTTATGGTCTATTCGAGTTCTTGTTTTTTAATAATTGCTAGGAAGATCAGTCGTGGAAGGAAGATAACAGAACTAGCTGGCTACTGAATCTGGCACGCAATAATATTGGATTGGGAAGAAAGTAATTTTGGTATTTTAAGGTGAAATAAAACCGAATTTCATTATTCAAGCGATGAGACCAGACCTGGCTAAAACATATTTCAACTGAGAAATATAAATATTTGCAAATACTATTTATCACAACTGTTGCATATGTTTCTTTCGAAACTAATACTAATTTACTGTTTCAAATAAAACTGAGGTTAGGTCTATTGTCATTTGTTTTATAATACGATCTCTATGTGCTTATATGTTTGAAATTATTGATCCGGGATCAACTTCAACAATTGATTAAATCAGTCTCCGATTTTTCGATGATTTCTTTTTTTAATCAATCGGCCATTTTTCGACGATTTCTTCGATTAATCAACGATTGACGATTAACTTCATCTATCGATTGAATCAATCGCCGATTTTTCGTCTATTTCTTCATTTAATCAACGATTGGCGATTAACTTCATCAATCGCCGATTTTTCGACGATTTCTTTTTTAAAATTTTAATCGATTGAGGTGTTCGATAAAACCGAATATACTTGATTTAATAAACTTCTTTTTTTAATTACCGATTCTCGATTAACTTCATCAACCGATTGAATCAATCGTTGATTTTTCAAAAATCACCTTTTTCAATCGTACACATTGATCACTCAATCTTGGTTAAAATTGTAATCGATCAATACCCAACTCTGACAACGACTAACCATATCTACAAGCGTTAACAGGAAAAAGAGTTCACTCACAGAAATCCCTGGAAAATCCTCTGAAATCTGTTACGGTAAACCAAGGGCAACAACTACACTTTTTGTCGTGTAAACAATTTCGACGACAACCGTGAAACGTTTTTCCAACTCAACACTGCAGCGCTGTGCAAATTCTAGCTTATTGGCGTCTATCAAACCCACTATCGAACAAACCATGTTTCGGCTGCAATATTTTCCGTCGCTACAAACAGCGTCACGGATCGTTCATATCATACGTATCAATAAAACCACGTGTTACGTGTGGTTTCAAGATTAAATAGTAGATGTTTTCATCAGTCTGCGTGTCACGCAATATACCGTTTTATTACTTTCTCCATGTCATGCTCGTCTTGACTTTACCAATGGATACAGTACGGATGGTTTTGCGTTTATAGCTGAGAAAAATGCTCGAGAGAAACAGTGTGATACAAAATCGAATAGATTCTTCAGGCCCTGGTTACTTTCTAAATTCTTTTCTAAAAGAAAATATTAAAACAGGAACTGAAATTTTCTTTTGCTGCACTTTTTTGATTTTTCTTTAGAATAATGACAAATTTGCTTGAATCTGTTTATCATGATTAACCCCTCGGATTTGACAAACACGCGGTATCGACTCTGAGGAAGCCCTAGTAGCACAAAAATATTAAATGGATATTTTTTTCAAATATTGGAAAAATGTTTTTTAAGCCACATTTTTTCCTACGAGAAAAATATTGGATCGGAATATTGTATACATATACAATATACAAGGACAACCATTATCTGTATATTAGGAAAAAATATTCTATTTCTACTATTAAACAAAGATTTGTTTTATAATGAGAAAGAAATATTTTTTGCATAATATGAAACAAATATTATTTGTATATTAGGAAAAAATATTCTACTTCTAATATGAAATAAAGATTCATTTAATATTCAGAAAAAAATATTTTTCTCGTAACATGAAATAGATATTTCCTTCATATTTAAAAAGAAATATTTGTTACCTAATATAAAATAAATATTGTATATATATTTGAATATTAAAAAAAGATTCAATCTCTTTTTAATATTATATGAATGTGTATACAATATTTTGTGCTATTAGGGATATGTTAGAACTGATAACTAGACTGCGAATCTTTATGCAAAATAAAAATTGCCTGCATCGATTGCAAGAAAAAGCTTCCCTTAATGATTTTAATAGCGGAGAAATCGTATATTGACATCTTAAATTTCTAAAATTGTTCAACAATTTCGGATTTCATCTACTTTCATTGCAATCGTTAAAAATTACTTTGTGTTCTGTACGCATGTTTCACATATAGCACACATTAAACCTCCATCACTATAAATCTGTTGGTGTCGTTTACATCAATTTTTATATACACGAAGATTTAATATTATTGAAAATATTCGAAGTGTAGAAAAAAGTGAAACAAATAAAAATTCTCGTACATGGATCTGACGATGTTGAAGAACTATGTTTTTCACTATTTTCAACAATTCGACGAAACAAGTTACCAAATTATAATACATATTTTTTAACTTTTAATTACATGATTTAAAAAAGGATAAAAGAAGCAGTAATATTAATATCGCTGATTTCTTTTTTTATAATCGATCGATGATTTTTCATTGATTACTTTTTTAATCGTACACATTAATCAATCAATCTTGGTTAGAATTTTAATTGATTAATGCCCAACTCTGGAACAATCTAGTAGTAGAATTTTCCATCGAGAGGACAGAAACAGTTCTCTCGCAGCACGTGGGCGCAGTAAAGTTAAAAAGAAATTTCCGAAAATGACCTATTTTTCAAAGCTTGAAAAGTGAATACCCCTTTATCTGGATAATGGTTCGAATTAAGCGTTGTAGTTCGAGCATATATCGCTCTCTTCCTATTTTATTTCATCCCCCTAATTAGCCTGCTTCAATTAGATGCTCGTTGTCCGCGGCAAAAAGCGCACGATTACAGATGGGACGTTCCTGTGTCGAGTATCCGCGAGAAGCGGCGTGTACGATGTAGGAAACGTGGATCGGTCGTAGGGAACTTAACAGTACGTAAAATTCGTCGCGTGCATTTCGAATTCCGCTACATTTAACGGGGTTCCGCAGTCGACCGCGCAATTCCATGACATAGGAGCCCCGGTAATCCGTAATTAGTTCTGGTACATCGTGCATTAAAATACGAGCACGGCGTAGATCAACAAACAACGCGAAACCAAACTTTACCGTATCATCGAACATTCTCAAAATGCCGTGCACATTGTCGTGTGTTTCATGAGATTCTACAGGGTGTTCGAAAAATATTGTACTTAATATTACATGATATTGTATTTCCCGATATCATATCGCCACCTAAATGTAAGAACTAGGTAACTTGAAATTTGGACATTTTGATTTATCTACTTCGTATTAAGGAAGAAATCAAGTATAATTTAAATGTAAAAACTGGGTAACCTATCAAAGTAGTCTACGCATCTAGTGAATCATAATTTAGTTTAATCTTGTTAATGTAAAAAGTAGGCAACTTCTGTTTTTTTTTGCAAGAAAGAAAAGGTTTCAAATTTTTTTAAATCCAAAATGATGTTTTTTCGTGTATTGTTCCACTTAAAATAAAGAACTTTAAGCAGATATTGTCGTTATGTTTAAAATAACGGTCTCCCTACCGTAATCTTAAAACCTTAAAATACTGTTTCATCAATTTCTCTAAAATAAGGAATTGTAAGTTACCTAGTTCTTACGTTCAGGCCGCGATTTGAAGTCACATTTTCCTTTGCGAAAATATACGTCGCAGCTTTGTATGTGGTTATTAACGTAAAAGAAAAAGAAAAGTATTCTGGCTCGGCCAATGCCAACGCCACGTCCAAGTTTTTCGTTAATAACTCCTTAATAAAGCCGCACAGAACATTTTCGCGAAGGAAAAAGTGACTTCAAATTACCGGGGGAATCAGGCCTTTCAAGGGTAACAGGGTAAACGTAGGCGAGTCGTTGGTGCATTAGTCGTAGGAGCCAACAAAGTTTTCGTAGTAATTGAAACAATATATTCTTTCTCATAACAGTACTCACACACGTATACTTTGAAAAACAAAAACTTAAATACTTTTAAAACTAGTTTCTTCAATCTTCTACATTTAAGTTAGAATCGAAAACGAATGATAGATACAGTTTTTATTCGACGTTTGATCAAAATTTGATATCTTTCTGTCTCATACTCGCCTCAGTTTACCAAGCTCAATTATAGTAAAAGTGATATTGCGAAAGTTATTGCGGAAGATATTGCTTGCTATTTTTATTAGTCAGATTAGTGACAGCGAAACATACGATATAATAATCGGCTATGGCGCCGATATCACTTCCACGACTGATTAAAATGTTAAAGAAACACTTTTCTTTCAACGTATCACAACGTGAAGAAGAGGAGCATTGTTCGTTTAGATAACAATAATCGTTTAGTATAACAACGTGAACCTAATAAAATTGTTCAAAACGAACAATGCTTCTCTTTTCTTTCAACGGACGAAAACGTAAGCCTAATAAAATTTTTCAATTAAATTTTTGATTTTTGATTAAATTCCAACAGTTGTTGTTACAAAAAATTGCGAGACATCTAAATAAACTTCTTTTCATTAGTAACTTCCATTAGAAATTATTAAATCTTCATTCCAGCAGGTGTTGATAAAAATATTGCGAGACATCTAAATAAACTTCTTTTCATTAGAAACTTCCATTAGAAATGATTAAATTCCAACAGTTGTTGTTACAAAAAATTGCGAGACATCTGAATAAATTTCTTTTCATTACGAGCATCCATTAGAAATTATGAAGTTTTAAAATTCTGGGGGATGGTGCATTTGCGACGTCCACAAATTCGTAGGAAAGCGCGTATTGTCGATGAACGCTGGTTTCTGCGGATTATTAGATTAAATCCGGTGTTTTTCGTCGATGCTCTCCACCAAAGCAGGCGAACACCTAGTTTCCCCATTTCCGGCGAGTATTTGACGACGGATATCCGCGGGACGTGTAAACTGAAACGGAGCGCTGTTCAACTTCTGTCTGTGTAGCCGGAGCCGAACGTTATTCCGAGAGAGTCTTTGGTTTCAATCATACAGCGCGATTTTGTTTCGCGGAGACATCGTTCAACTAGATACTTAACACGTTGTCGAACATCATTGCTAGAGCTTGCTTCTCGGAGGGAATGTCACAGGTTGCTCGGCAAAATAGTAAGACACTTCACATATGTAAGAGTAAAAGATGTTAAAACTCTAAATATTTATTGAACACACAACTGAGAATAACAATATAAACGTAAACTCTTTAATAATAGATCGCATAACCTTAATTCGTGTTCCGTTCCGTAATCGTATCGTATAATCTCTTTTCTATTCGTGGTTCTACAGAAACGTCGTAACTGCATGAACGCGTTTTTCCGAATGTATCTCGACGTGATGTTTTGTTCATGCGTTTCGCTTTTTTCTTTATTTACATCGTTGGTTACGTAGTCATTCGATATCGCATCGATTGACTCACGCACACACACATATAATACACACATACAAATATTATTACACGCATACAGAAAATCTTCAAAATCTCGCTCGTACACATATTTAGATGTATTGGGTTGGCAAGAAAGTAATTTCGGTAGTTTAAGATGAAATAGAGCCCAATTTTATTCAAACAAAGAACTTTAACGAATAAGATATTTTTCTTTTGCCAAAAAGAGCCAACAAGATAATATTTTATTGATTAAAGTCACGTTTAAAACGAGATTATTCGTCAAGAAGAGACTTAATCGTCTGATAAGAGTCATTAATTAATAGACTGCGGATTTTTATGCATTTATAGCAAAATTGTGTAGTAAGTTACTTTTATATTCGTAAAACGTTATAGTTATCGTTCCTGGTAGAATTGATTATATCTGATAACGTTGGAAAACATGACAGCTGGACAGGAGGAATTTATGGTTTTCTCAGGTATCCAAACTTTCACAACCGGACAAAATATAAATTTTTAAGAAAAACAGAAGGAATTCTCTTTTCTGGAGAAAACAAACTGCCGTCGCGAAAGGAAAGATTTTGTTATTTAATCACAACAATTGAACGTATGCATCAATGAAATGCATAAATAATATTTTCCGAAAATTTGTATAGACATTCATTAAATCCTGGTTGCTCCTCGTTCCAATTACGTGGAGAAATAACAAACTTCACGAATCTGTTAATTTTATCATATTGAAACGACGTACCCACCGAAGTCTATTCTTTGACATGAGCAAATTTCACGCGTGCCAGAACGTGCTAAAATTATTGATAAATTATTACTACCAGCCGAATCTGTAACAAACTCCGTATTGTTCGAAGGATCGTCACAGCGTTTCAGTTTTCAGTGAATATCGAATATCGAATTTCTACACGAGTCGACGGAAAGAGAAAATTGCTACAACTTGGTTATTCGTTTTTAATGCGCGTTCATATCGAAATGGCGACACGTGGCAAATAATCAATTTCCGATTGAATATCGCAATATTCTATGAAATTCGTTAACATTTTCTCCCGATTCATTCCGCGATACTGAATAAATTCATATTACAACCGATCTGATTTCGAGTGCCCGGTGAACACGTAGCCGACAATATTATGTATAAATAAATAGCATGCTTGCATATCATTTCGAGAATATAATCCAGTCTTGTTGAATCAAGAAATATTTATTCAAATCGTCAATAATTCACATAGCCGAAAATGTAACACGTACAGGAGAGTGGGGGTAATCGCGAATGTGAATATTATATTATTAAAAAAAAAGCGTGATCAGTAGACTGCGTGTTAATGAGATATTTTTTCCAATGAGATTCAAACACGTAAAGATAAATACTTTGCCCTGAACGAATTTGTACAAGTCAAAGAGAACGAGTTCTCGTTGGCGAGGCAAACAAAATTTCCAATCATATTTTTACAATCTTTTTTGTAATGAGGAATTTGAAAACACATACTTTATAAAAGGTAACAGTAAGACCATTTTTCTTCTATCTCTTTCTAATGATTGTGTTCACATAATTGTATATTCTTTTATACAACATACATTGTTTTCACTTCTCTTGCCGTTTTAATAAAATAATTAAGCTCTTAGCATTATGTACACTAAACTGAAAGAGAAGCTCATTATGCCTTTCATTTATTTTTGTCAAAAATTGATTTTATTTCCTAATTTTATGAAATACAGATAGTATGTTTTTGAATATAAGCAATAAAGAGAAATGATTACCTCACTAATAGGTTGTTTTATTTAATTTTTGCCTTAGGTGTTCGTAATTCCTTCACTCTCTATATACAGGATGTCTCAAAATTCCTTCTTGAGATCATTTGAAGCAACATTTTCCTTTGCAAGAATGGCGTCCGCAGATTTGTTAAGGAGTTATTAACGAAAAACACGGACCAATCAAAGGGCGACCTAAACGCAAGTGTTGGCACAGTCGGCCAATTGATATTTGGTGCGCCGGGTCGACTGTGCCAACAAACGTCTAGGTCGCGCTCTGATTGGTCTGTGTTTTCGGTTAATAACTCCTTAACAAAGTCGCGAACGTCATTTTTGCAAACGAAAATGTTGCTTCAAATAAACCCACGATCCTCCAATTGCTGGATGTTGAAGAAATTTTGAAACACCCTGTATAGTTGCAGCAGTAAAACTTCTTTAAATCGATATTACCGTATTAGTTGGACGATCAAAAAGAAATTAGAAAACAGAAACACATTTGCTACTATGTATAACTAATCCACGACGACCGCTAATGACCAATCGAGGTAATTAGGCAACGATACAAGTGCTGTTGTGGCGGTATCGTGGATAATCCAATGTATTGGATCGCTATTTCTCGTGGTATCGAACATGCACCATCATTTAGTAATAAGCAAACCTCGGGAGAATCGTGAAATAACCCAGAGGAATCACGTAATTACTTTTTCCTGGTTTTCTTTATTCGTTTCTCAAACATTTTCGCTCCACTAAACATCACTGAAAATATCACTTAATTTTCCCCTAACTTTTCGAGTTTGCGAGATCAATTTGGCCTCAATATAAAAACTAAACAATTTTATTTAACTTTGTTAAAAACAATTTCAATTTCAGTGTGAGGGTTAAAAATGGTGTTTGTCGGAGTTTGTTCGGTAGCATCGCATCGAGGCGTACAAAGTTGCAGTTTACTAAAGGGATTTGCCAATTGAAAAGAGAAAATGTTCGTTCACTTTGCAAGTTACGTTGGTGAATGATCTTCGAATTGACGTCGATAATTGGAAACGAACGGTGATTTATTAGGCAAATATTTGACGTGGCAGAAACGAGGCAGGCAGTTGAGACGCAAATTACGTCGCCCAGGAAACTCATTATTATACCAGCAAGTTGTTACAATTACGTCGCGAACTTTCCGCCGGATGGTACGTCGTACTGTAACTTTAATAGGAAACACTGTCTCCTATTACCCCTTTCTAACAAGAAACCATTTGCGGTTGGATAACGCGGCCGGTTATCATGCTCCAAGCAGTCTACCTCCTCCCCCGCACTCCCGCATACTCCACATCGTCGAAACTTTTTATTGTCGTGTACACTCGCCAAGCAAGTATGGCGTCGGCCAGCTAGTGATCTTCACGGCTCATGCCGCTCGAAGTAACTGTAAACCTTTTTTCCGTATTTCTTCGAACGTTCTCACTTTTACTGCCGTTTACAGTGCTCCGTCGAACAACGCGGCGAACTGACCCGCGCACAGTTGAAATCCGCGAAGTGAACACTGAACCGAGCTACACAAGTACATGTTAAAGAAATTAAGCATTACCTGCTGTAATATCATAATATTATCAGTGACTCGATCCCAATAAAAAAAACTTTTTAAAAACCACGCATATGCGTGGTAATATAAATTAGAATGTATTAAAAAGGTTAAAATAATATTTTTAGATATTAGTGACTATAAATAAAAGCGTGGAGCGCTAAACTATATTAACGTAATCTTCGTGGGCGCTCCACGCTTTTATTTATAGTCACTAGTATCTAAAAATATTAGTTTCTCCTTTTTAGTGCATTCGAATATAAGCGTGCTTTTTAAAAAGTTTTTTATATACTTTTTTTTGCTAATGTTTAGTCTTTACACCGCCGGTTCTTGTCGCCCTCCCCCTCCCCGTCCGACCTAATCCAAACCAACCCAGTAAGTAAACTGAGCTCTTTCGTTGCGAAATGAGCCAGTGAAGCGGGGTCGGAGTCAGAGTGGGAACGCGTAGAGGAGTAGGGAGCGCGCGGAGTGGGGATCTCTACACGCGATGACGTATTGAAAAATATTGTTTAAATCCTAAACGCAGTCTTTTTAAAAAAAATTTTTTTGCATATTGTATTGATTTCAAGATTTGACGCATGCAACGACGACAACTCGGCCAGCTAATATAAACGTGGTAATAATAAATACTAAGCTTGGTCATGATCTCAAAATATGTAACCATCCAAACTCCATATTACATAACGGGCTTTTAAACTCTTTCCAGGTTCTAACTCTGTTAGGTCGGGAGGCATTTATAAAGATTTAAATACATCAATCAAAAAAAGTATGTCATCTATTTCTTCTGAATTCACTGCTGAATGCATTGCGTTGATTGATGCACTTGACATCGCTCTTTCGGACACAAACCATAATTATAAAATACTTACTGATTCCCTTAAAATTGGAATTTATAGACCCAGTCTCCCCCATTCTCGTTTACTACTGCAATTCATTGGCATTTTTGATTAATTTACATTTTATGGGATGCACGAGGTCACGTGTTGAATTTGATTTGAAGAAAAGTGATTGACAAGTAGAGTAAATATATGTATTTACCGATACCGATACGTTCGACAGTAATTAATTTCGGAGCCCTCGCAGTTGTGGGAAAACTCATTCGTTTCCCGGTTTGAACTTCTCATTGGTAAGTAACATAGTTTTCGACTTATAGTTAGACTTCCCGATAAAGTTCGGTGTGCCTCGTAATACCATCTGACGTCGAATTCGTTTAGGAAGACGGTCGAGTTGCATTTGCATCCAAGTTTCAAGAGGGCGCATCCCGTAAGTGACACGTGAAAGTGGAGGCGAAATTAATTATCCGCAACGGCGGATCGATGTAGACTATTAATTCTACTAATTCTGCGGGTAACGATGGCATTAAAGGCTTCGTCCATTTAATCTAACTCCATTCCCCCTATTTTATTATCATCTATCTACAAAATTTGACAGGAAACCATCAACCGACGAATTAACTCTCATTCATCCCACAGACGATTAATTACGAAATACGTTCAACAGATCAATTTTCAATTTTGCGATAATGAAGATAATGACCGACAATTGGCGTTGATATCAACAGATCCAAGAGAAACGAACATCTACCTTTTCTAATACTCATTTTCAATTTTTAACATAACAAAATCACAAACGAAAGAAACAAATTTTCATTTTATGGTGTTTTCAGTTTTCCTGGTACTCCGTCTAACTATTTATTTATTCATCTATGTAGCAGCGTTTACCATAGCCTTTTTAATTGCTTGTCCACTAGTGGGTAATTTTATTTCTCTACAATTAATTTCACTTACTCATTTAACATCTAGATTTTTCTATTGAAGCACAGCATAACAAAAAAAGTGCGACCCCCTCATCAATTTGACATAGTTTTTCCGAAATAAGTTATGCTGTTCTGTTATTTGTATTTAGATAAGGTCGTCCGAAACTTCGTCACTTTTATTTTCTTAATGAGAAACCCATAAACGAAAAACCTAAGATGTAAATGTTAAATCATGAATTTGAATAAAAGAAAACATCGATTTAACATTTATATATTTAACATATTTAAATAAAAATTTCGAATAAAATGGGTCTTTTCCAAGTGGATTTTAAATCCACTATTTTCGAAATGTTTATATGAATAAAATTTTTGCCCAAATCTAGCTGTAACTAATGCGTTATATGATTTTGAGATGTTCTTGGTCGACAGAGTCTGCAAATACGGGAAACGGCAAGTAATTTCCGAGCAGCAGATGCCAATAAAAATGCAAAGACCAGCCTAGCGACAAACAGTTCGTCAATCAAACTCGCCAGGGATCAGCAAGTTGTCCATTTAATCAAAGCGGGACGCTCGATCGAGGAAACATTCGACAGCCGTTCAAAGTGACACCCAGTCGAGTAGCCATCGAGTAATTTTTCGCAACTGAATCCCCCGACCGGTAGCTATAAGGGCTCGCTTTGGCCGGCGAGTCTTGTTCGCGTCAGTCGTGCATAACTCTGTTGACGTCCTTTTTGCACTGTCAAAACCAATGAGGGATCGGCACCGAGTGCTGCCGCAAATCGGAACGTCGGTATGACGCCGACCGACATAGATTGATGAGTCTATGGGTGCATGTTCCGTTTCTACGTGAACGATCATTGCGCGCCGCGGATCGGCGTCACGTTGCGTTGCGTTATATGGCACTGTGTTGCTTCTGTTCATCAGCTACCCGCTCCCGCTCGCCAAACTTTACGATCCACCCTCTACCGTGCACCGATACCGATATTTGTCCAGTTTAGGGGTAGAATCAGACTCGATAATACTGTTTTTCGTATAAACTCACAATACAGGACGAAATAATAGGATGGATGTTTACATGCAATGTCTCGCGAATGTGTTCGGACATCCCACGTTGGGGTATTTGGCCCAAAGGATCGGAGAAATGATGATTTCAAAATTTTACGTGTGTCATAAAATGTTTGCTGTCCGATGTAGTTGACACTTTACACTCGGAGCTATTTTAACTCGAAAATTAAACACTTCTTCCGACCTACAATATTTCCATTTCTTATGATTTTTGAAATTTTACGAATATGAAATTGGTATTATACTTCATACAATACATTTAATAATGTAAACAATATTTTGAATAATGGTACAGCAACTTTTAGTGGCGCCTCTCTCTCTCTCTCAGAGCCACCATTCGAGTACCAAGGCCTGAAGAATAATTTTTTTCTGTTTTCTATTACACAATTATTGAAATTAGAGAAACTATTTAAGCACGTATTTATTTGAAAACATAAGATGGTAATATTTATTAGTATAGTTATTATTATGCATAACGTCTAACAATCGGCTAAAAATAGTTTAGTATGATTTTTTTATTAATTTTTAATCATGGTTTTTGTATTCTAGTTAATTAGTTTCATTTTAATATTATTGAATTATCGTCCACTCGCATAAACATCATTTTATAGTTGTGCCAAGACATTTAACAATGTTGCGAGACACTCTAAACCTGAAATTTTTTGTAAGAAGGAAGTACTTCATCATTTCATAATAATAGAAAAATTTGTAACTTTTCCTTGAATTTTATTGTAGTATCGATGCGAAGACATCTCTTACAAGACGTTTTAACTTCACTTCTGGTTTTCTTGAACCGTGGAAATAGTATGACCACCCATCAGGGCAGACAAGATTGAACTTCTTTACGTCACTGAAGATTACGGGTTCCCACTTCTTCCTCCACCGAACGTAATCTCGAGCGAATTTTAAACGGACTTCTTTATGTGCCTCGGTAAAAGATGGTTGTCGCTTTAATTTTTTCCGTTTCAAATTCGGAGCTGCTTGTAAAATACGATGCACATATTTCACGTGGGTCTTAACACTTTAACACCCGCATCGTGAGCGATTTTTCTCACAGTTCCTTTGAAATTAGAAGCCACGCGTAAAACATTGCATGTCTATTGTTTAATCCTCGGACTACGGACGATTTTTATAGTTATAACATATAACATATTAAAACATGTTAAACAATCATTAAAGACGGAGAGACACCACTTTTGCACCATTTTTGAGGATATTTTTTAATTTATATAAAAAAAATAAGGGTCCAACGCAAAATCGAATTACACCACGCGATAGAGCAGACTTTTATCTTGAGAAATCACCCTTTCAACTTTCCAATGTCGACGTTTTTTTCGACCCAGAGAGCAAAACATCAGTATCCGACACGTATTACCGCCATTGACGCTCAACACTAGAGCGGGAGTTTAAACATATTTTAACAATCACAACGTATTACTATTGCACATCACTGGATTCGGGAAAGTCAAGACAATCTTTTGCTGTAAAGAACAATACAATATCTTATATAATAACATCACAATATTTGTTCGAAGTCGAAAAATACGTCTTTTTTCAAATCCAAATTTCTCAAAAATTGTGCGTGTAGGAGAAAAATTAAGGCCAGATTCAGAATCACCGTCGAAAACTCTGTAAGATAAACCCAACAGTTATTTGGAAACATGAAAAATTTGAAATTTGTTGGATCAGTGTTATTAGTGTATATGTTTATATATCGCTAAATTTCTATTTTTACTCACTATAACAATATAGAAACAAAATGTAATATTCATTTCAAAAACAAAAAATCCTACCCAACAGATTTATTCCCGTAGAAAGATCTGTGAGGTGCCAGGAACAACTGGTTTGAACAATGAAGGGGTTGAAGGATACGATCAGTTCGTTTCAATATTTGATGAAAATAAGAAAACAAATACAAGATGAGTAGTGAAACATTGTTTCCATTTATTATGTCTAGACTGCGGATGTTTCGCCGGCAGGGCCGTACTAATGTCGCGAATCCTCGGTCAACGGGGCATAATACGTTTCTGGGCGGTTTGCCAGCACTCCCGGGAACAACATTCGATCCAGTTCTCACCGCTGCGAAACATTGACCCGGTTCACGAAAATTCCGGCTAGGAAGATGAGACTGAACGGGGACAGACCACGGCCGCGTCGCGCCGCGCCGCGCCGCGCCGCTGCCAGAAGAAAAATGCCCGCCATTCTGTCGAATTTATTATATGCACGTGGAAACACGTAATAAACTTCACTCATACGCAAGCTGTCGCGGTTCAAATGTTCACTCGGTTTAAGTCATTTAGAAAGTCATTCACAACGCCTCATGAAATTCTCTGTCTGTCTTTCCAAATTGATATCTAATTCTTGCGTTTGTTTCGAAAAATTATATTTCCCGACCGATTAAGCGATGTCGCAGTTTTATCGTTTCGCGAGTTGAAATACACCTCCCTGCCGTATTTTAACGAGTCAGACTCATCATGAAGATTTTAACAAAGTTCAACAAATATGAATGTTACGTGTGTCTTTTCACATGTAAAGAAATTTCATTCGTTTATAATCCAGATTTAAGCATTCAAATAAATGTAGTCATGCGAAAGATATAAATTTTCTTTTCCTTTTCACGACATTTTTCGGGATACAAAAGGGTTTACGGAAGTTTTTCCAGGATTGCAAGAGTGCGGGATTCATGGTCGATGATACAAAAATTTTATACAAAAAAGTTAAACCGACTTTGAAACGCACTAAAAAGTATGAAATAATTTCCTATTCATTTTTATGAATACACACCGACTGTTAATGAAATTGATTAAAATAAAATATTAAATATCATATTAAATACAATACGATCTTTTCGGAGGCGTAGCAAATTTGAAAATTTTCCAGATGACAGATGTTGGGGATTATGATTTCAGTGGAATATGGTGGACATTGAAAATTAGTAGGTTTGAAGAGAAGATACATTAATATGTGAAAGCATGTAGAAGAATTCAAGGATTTTCGTAATTTCCAGTGTCGTAAATTTTCAATTTTGCGCCGCCTCCGAAAAGATTGTATTATATTTAATGTGGTATTTAATATTTTATAAAATCGAAATTATTTCATACTTTTTAGTGCATTTTCTTAGTGCGTTCGGAAATCGGTTTAATTTTTTTTCATATCAATCATTTGGTTACTGATTGTATATTTGAAAATATATCGCCGCCTGAATGTAAGAACTAGGTAACTTGAAATTTGCACATTTTCAGTTATCTACTTCGTATTAAAGAAAAAAAATCAAGTAGAATTTAATGTAAGAACTGGATAACAAAGCACGTGGCATTGTTCTTCTATAATTCCTAAAGTTATTTCAATAAGCAAGTAAGTTGACATATTTCAAAAAGTGTTTAACATGTTCTCGTCAACAAAATATTACTTTTATGTTGTTTTAACAATTCACAGATGCAATCATTATTTTCTTGAAAAGAGACTAAACAAAGACCGAAACGTCGAATTTGATGTATTGCAAAATTGATTTCAATTAAACCGGTGCGCCAAAACCATCAAATTCGTTTAAACATACGATCGCCAAATAAAAAGAAAAGTTAGAAAAGGCATAACTTGAAGAAAAGCATTGAATTTATTAATAAACATTGTATAACCGACTAATATAGCTCGAGTATGTTTCCTTGCAAATTCCAAACACGAAGGACAGATGAAGATGGAATCGTGAGGACAATTCTGATTTTGTGGAAATATCCGTAAATGAGTAATAAAGCCCTTGGGTAGCAAACTGAAAAGACACCTTCCTATCGCGTGCGCGAGAGTTCCGTCCACTCGTGGATCTGAATATCATGTCGACATTAATTGCGTTTAACCGCGGCAGAAATAATCCGTGCGGTATCGCGTCGGTTTCCCGGAGTACGTGGACTGGTGGTCTGCTGCATAAAAGATGCGCCTGCGAGAGAGGGCACCGAGTATGACGGGATTAGACGAAGCAACGCGAGCAAACGTTATTTCGGCCAACCGGTAATTACAGCCGCACGCGTGCATCGCAGTACGGGCCACGCACGGTTAAATACCTTTTGCCGGTGATTTATGCTCGAACGCGATCCTTGCACACCGGAATCGAATGAAACCAAATGTCGCGGAACACGAAATTTCTCGAAAGGAATTCGTCGTCTGATGCACAACGGTTGCGTTTGTGAATCGATTCCCAGGTAACATAGAAATTACAGAGTAATATTAGTACGATTCCAGAGGTGGGCATTGGCGACTTGGCGGAACAAATATTTTAAATACTATTTAATATTTTAGACTTTATTTTGATTAAAGAAAATATTATTTTAAATAAGATATACAATCTCGAAAATAAAATACTAAAACACAAAATAGAATATTGCATTTTTTCTACCTAATGAGGTTTGTTGATAAACGACAAGTGTGTATCTTATCACCAGGAAACTATTTCTACTCATAAATCTATTGAATGCGAACCATTATTTTCAACAATAATATTTAAAATTGAAATTGAAAATAAAGACAGAGTCGACATATTTTCAATATTCTTAAAATAAAATACTATTTTCAATAATTGCTGCCTCAAATAAATTATTTTATTGTCAAATATTACTGAATCAAATAATATATCTTATTTTCAAAATTGTACACATACTTTAAAATAAATATGATAATTTATTATTTACTGTTTAAAATACTATTTTTCCTAGCTCTGTACGATTAGTATCTGCTCTACTTTCTCAAAAAGATAACACATTTTAGATAATTAAAAGATAATTCGCCGTTCAGAACTACTGTACACATAAATAGACAGCAAATCTTTCTGCGAAATAAAAATTTTCCACCGGTATTAAAACAAACTAGAGTAACATATTTTATTTTCTTTCTTAGTATGTGTAACAGATTGAAAATAATATAACAGTATTTTTAAAAACTTTCAATGTTTTCTCTGTAGTAAATTATACCTAGTCATTTTTGCCATAAATGCATAAAATCCGATGCCTACATATAAATTATGGCACGATTGAAGGGTAATATTATAATCGATACAGCGCCGAGGCAGCCATTTTGCACAGTTACGCTCGTAATCATGCCATTAATTTATGTATTACAACAAACAACATTGTTTTTATTATGCAGTGCAATTGTCACATTTTACGTGTAAACGTCAACAAAATGGGCGTGATGAATATGATAAATTATGTAATTAATTAGATAGTGTTTACTTTAAGTGGTAATTATTAAACCTTTCTATATGAGGTAGTTCTATTTTTCTCTATTCATATATAAAATTAAAAATTAAAAAGTATAATATGCTTCACGACAAAATGGTTTGCGTAGTTTGACAAACAAATAATTAAAGTGTCTATAATTTTATTAGATTATGAAAAATGCACATGTTCGTGTAAAAAATATAAAAAAAGGTAAAATAATCTTTATATAGAACAAAACAAAAACGACTAACGTAATTAAATTACATATAAATTACAAGTTTCTATTTCGTCTATTTTTCGTTAAGAAATATGATTTAAGAAAACATAAAATGACCACTCTGAGTTAGCTATCTGCCAGTGTGTTGTCATACAGAATAACACAGTGGAATGGGTTTGTTGATTTGCATATGAAACATTATCCTGACACATGGAAATTAGTTTTTCTCTAATATGCTTGTATCCAGGGCGATTTCCTGTCAAATTCCAGTATTTGAAACCAGCTCTTCAAATCTAAATTTTACAAACATAAACTAGCAAAAAATCTTGGCAAAAAATGGCAAACTTTTTAAACTTCTTCACAAGTAATAAATAAATATAAAAAATAAATATTTATTCGAAATCAGCGAAAAATGTGTCAAATTGACACGAGGAACAAGCGACGAATAAACGAAAAAAAAAGTTGTTCAAAAATTGATCAAAACAATAGTTTCCAGAATTTTTATTTGTATAGTTATTAATATTGTAAAAATGCCTTTGAACTGAATTTTGTTTATTTTGGTATATATTGGAATAAAACCGTGTAAATCACGTATCAGTACACTCTATTATTTTTATAAATCAATACAAAGCAAGCATTTTTAGTACTGAATAATTCCCATTTTAAATAACTCGAAAATAAATTCTTAAATTACGTTTCTGTTTCTATTAAAGATTAAATATCGAGGATATGTATTAAAGTGAAAATAGTGAAAATGAAACACTGGTTCTTATAAAGAAAACTACTAATGGCTACTAAGCCAACAATTTGCTACTCACATTAAACAAAACAAAGTATTCGGCTACTATTCCCATTAGCGATATGCAAACAGTTCGATTCTCGAATAACAAATCACAAACATTTCCAAACAAATAATAATAAAAAGAGATCTACAACATAGATTTATATATCCGACGGTACCATTCAAATAAAACTAATTCGCCTACGCGTAAATTGAAACAGAGAAACACGAATGTAAAACTTTATTTGCACGCAAACAACCTACATTTCACAGTTATGCATAGTTCAAAGAACAAACGTCAAACCACGGACACGTTCTCGAACGCTCTAATAATTTTTCCACAAAATAAAAACTTCTGATTATACCAAGATAATATATATATATATATACATATAACAGTTCTACAGAGCACTCGGAGAAAAACTGACTGTACCAAAAGTTTATTCCCCAACATTTCCCGTGTGCACAAAGAACGCCCGAAATTTCGTGCCGCGCCGCTCCATGTCACGCGCCCGTTAAACTTAACTTATGCTCGCAGTTTCGTTCGACTCGCGTTCACGAGTGTTCAACGAGCAAAAAAAAAACTTTTCGAACGTGGACCGTCGGGATTTCGTATCCCGTAAATCGCGCTAAATTATCGCGTTAAACTCGTAGAAACGAGGGAAGGGTGGGGAACGCCGCGCCGAAGCCTCGCGTGACAAACGAAAAAGGAACACGATTGGAAGGTTTGTTTGCTGACGCTGGGGTTGAGCGCGTGTTGCATCGATGACAAAAAAAGAGAACGCGCGGATTCCGGCTTGGGCGTGAAAAACATTCGGAAAATCGGGTTCGGTTCGCAGGATGCGCGAGTCGTGTAAATCGCAAGGGAAAGCCGCGCGCAAAACTGCAAAACAACGGGGCCGAGCTGAAGCGGTCGCGCGCGCGTTACATGACGGCGCGGCGGGCTCAGGAGGGTCGCGTGTCGAGGCCGTAATTACAGACCCGGGCTAAATAACGCTTTCCCGTAGCCCTCTAATCTTGCACGCTGTTCCCATAAGGGCACCAAAGCTCCTCCATATACGTTACGAAAGATCCAAGCCGCGCTGGAACGCGACACGTGAATATTAACCACGGTAAATTGAGACCGCTTTGTCGCGAAAAACTGATTGAAACCTTTATGCCGGGGTAACCGCCCACCGTTCTACGCCGGATTACATTAACTTCTTAATTGGATTCGTCTCGCGGCTCTCCGGGACAAGCAATTTCATTGGTAAAGTAATCGCGGGGTTTTGTTTCGTTTGATGAATTGCTACGGATTCAACACTCTGCGAGACCGGCACGATGCGATCGAGCGATACGTTTCAAGTCGACTTATGAAAACACCGCTAACGCGTTCGGTGTTGCTGTAAGGGAGAGCGGGGCTAGTTGACTAATATGTACATTACAATTGTAACAAGATAGAGTGCACGCACAATAGGGACCCGTCAACCCGCGCTCGAAATTTAAGGCTTTTGGCGCCGGCTCCCGCGCACCAGCGCCGGTATAAGTGCACCCTAAATGTCCCTCGGCAGACCCGTGCTGGGGACTTATATCGATAAAATACTGTAGTTTACATTTTGTACAATATCCTATCAAAATGAAACTGTTCGAGAAAAATTAGAATCTTACCGCCATATTAATTCATCAGTAATAAGTATGCAAAGCGTTTGATACCGACAGCGTTAAGTATTTACATACCAAACTGAAAATACACAGGTTTAAAATCCACCTTTATAAAAACTATTCTGCACTTGCCACACTTCGCCTTACTATAAAGTAGATGATGCTGCTTTCCGCGATATTGACACAGATAAATAAAGACTAGCTCTCTCCATGTAATGTGTTGTCGTGACCGAAACTTGCATATTTAAAAATATAAAAACATCGGTGGTAAGTAGATATTTTTGTTTCGACTATTTATCAATTTATGTCCATTTTGTACTGCTTGATATTTTTTCATGATCAGTTTATGGAAACATGATACATTGACTATAATTTGAGGTATTTTATTTTATTCGGTGTATCGAGGTTATGCACGCGTGGCCCTTAGAATGATAAAAATGTCGAAGTAATTAAATTAAGATTTATATCATTCAAGGAAGATTCCTTGTTCTCAGAATCAGATGGTTCAGAATGTTTGATCTTCAATGAATCTTACACTGATAGTGTAGGTAAGATTATATGTATATGTATAATAGAAATTTTCAGTTGACAACAAATCAATAAGAAGCACAATAAAACTTTTTAGGACATAGTTTTACTCTTTGCCTGGCACAGCTGCACTATTTAAGTTCAAGAGAATAAACAAATTCGTATTTCACAATTTCATATTGCATTATGAAAATTGTAGTAAGGAACTACTGTTCGATAGAAGTTAATATTCGTTTACATCGTCTGAATACTTTTAAAATGAAATTCATTTCGCGTTTAATTACTCTCAAGTAATATCGTGCCCGTAATGAAATTTCTCTTTCGGTAAACACAAATCGGCTTTAATATCGTAGTAATTGTAACGTTGATTAAAACTGTCATGGACAAATGACGAATCAATGGTTGCCAATCGGTACCAACGAGTTCACTCATGCGTTTCCTCCGTTCGACCTTTCTCTGCAAATAGCGTTTTCCAATCGAGAGAAATTTCACAGTATACTTTCCTATTTACAGAAAACGTTTCCGTCTGCGGATTCACAATTAACTGTTCGGAGATTCATTAAAATTTCCTCGTTCAACAATTTCTAGTCAATTAAAATTCTTCTTAATCTTAAAGATATCAGTTTTTGCATTTCATCTAACCCAACAGTCTACGAAGATTCTCCTCGAAAGAAATTATCGAATAACTATTAAAATACTTTTTCAACTAAGTTTTTCATCGACCAAGAATCTCTCTCTGTCTCTAATAAATTGAAATTCTTTCAAATCTCCATTTGGAGGCACGCGATTCTTCCTTAATACCATGCAAATTAAAAACGGAAAACTATTTGTGAATTAAACTGCTCTATCGACCGACTAATTGTAAGTTTAACCACCGAATAACTTCGCGAATAACGATTGCAACACTCATTAAAATAACTTCTTACCTCACTTTAGAATATTTTAATAATTACATTCTTTCTCGATATAGTAAATTGTTTTTTAGTGACGTCTTAGAGGGGTCCCTCGATTGTTAAGGGTTAATCGCGAAAAAATCAGTCTTCCAATACAATAATTAATTAATTTTTATTCGCGGCGTAAAGGTTCGATCATTTACAACAACAATTAGCCATATTTATGAAATACTAAACGCTGGATTCGGATTTGAATCTTCAGGTTCGAGAACCACGTTAGCTATTAAAAATGTTTTAATCAGTTTTAAAAGAAAGAAGGTGTTTCGAGGTGGTTCTCGAACCTGAAGATTCAAATCCGAATCCAGCGTTTAGTATCTCACAAATATGGCTAATTGTTGTTGTAAATTATCGAACCTTTGCGCCGCGAATAAAAATTTGTAATTTCCAATACAATATTCGATAATGCAACATTTCCTTAGAACCAGCGACGGTGTCCGGAATATTTCGAACTTGACGATGAATTGATTGAACACTCCTTGTCGCCGTTTGATTCGCCGATGCGTCATTACAGGAACGACGTTACACGGATAATAGCGGGGCGCAATATATTGCATTCCTAAAGTCCTGAATCTGATCAAAGATTCAATAACGGCCAGGGCCGCTTCTAAAGCGAGCATAAAGTTGACGGTAGACGGTACGACGAACGTGGCAGTAATAACTATCTGCACCGTCGACGACCAACTTCCGCCACTTCGATCAATGTTAATCACTTTCTTATCACCTGCCGTCAGACTCACCGGGAGCGGCGAAACGACGGACACGAAGAAGTTGTCTTCGCGCTTAACGGCCTTCAACGTTTATGATTAATGCTTCGATTGTTCGCCGATAAACTTGCCCCGCTCTCAAACGGCTTCTAATTGCCTCATTAACCAATAATTTCGCGGTGTTGCATAAACTCCGCGGCGATCGGCAGATAATGGATCGCAAGTGTATGATCAGATCGTTCTGCGATTATATTGCTAGACTCACCATCGCCAGCCATGCTCGATTAAAAACGCGTTGTATTAACCATTTCTTTTTACCTGAAACAAAAAGATAACAATAATTAATTAGTTATCGATCGTAATTTATCTGTAGGATATTATGAATTTTTATTCGCGGCGCAAAGGTTCGATCATTTTTCTACACAACAAATAGCTATTTTTGTAGGAATACTAAACGCTGGATTCAGATTTGAATCTTTCGGTTCAAGAACCACGTTAGCTATTAAAATGTTTTAATACGAGGAAAAGAAAGGAGGTGTTTTGTCTTAGTTTCGTCCTATTCCTACAAAAATAGCTATTTGTTGTGTAGAAGAATGATCGAACCTTTGCGCCTCGAATAAAAATTCATAATATCCTAAAGATAACAATGTTCAGAACATGTTTTAAAAACAATTTTTTAGTTATTTGACTGACGTATTTATTTAATGCGATAAAAACATGTTTTGTAACAAGTTTAAGGCTGTAGAATATATTTACACAAAAAGAACGAGTTATTATAAAAAATGCAATATAGAAGAAAGCACATAAGTTTGTTTAATTGCTACATATATAATAATTAATAATTACATATAATGATCCACTTCGATTATATAAAAAAAGTGAAAAATTTGTGGTCTTCAAATTAATATGAAAAATATACAAAACATATGCAAAATCATATTCAAAATATATAAAAATCAATGAAAAAAAAAACAATTATGCAATCTATACATATTTTCATTAACTGTCTGCTGTAATTTGCATTGCAATAACTATAACTTTTTCCATATTGTCAACGGCAAGTTGATGTCATTTCTCGTTGAAGATTAATTTGTACACTGAAAATGTCCTTTCAACATCACAGAACGTAATTGGCGCATACGTGTATTATTGATAACGAACGAAGTGTTAAATAATAACGAAGTGAAAATTGTCCGTTTACGATACAGCTGTTCACCTTGATTTAATTAAAAAATCATTATATCTCACGACAAGAGTCATGCATAAAAAGTAGGGAATCGAGGAGAAATTTGAACCCCGTTTCAGGCATAAAACGGTCGTAAAAGCCTAGCAATCAATCGTCGTTAATTTTGGATTCTTTTGTGTGTCAGTGATAGGCGAGGACGGTTCCTTTGGCTCCCTTTCACGGCCACTTCCGTTGCGGACAGTCGCATTTGAATTTAAATAACGCACCCTGTTGCCAACAGAACCGGAAACTGCGATTGGAGGTCGAAAAGAAGCCTCCGGCTATGTGCTCGCCAGAACGGCTCTTTGTATCGGCTGCATCTAATATGAGGGATTTGTAATTAAACTTGCTACCCGATGACGAGTTATTGTGCCACCGGCTTGTTTGCCCCCATCGGGCGTCGAGGGAACCCTCTCTCACTTTCTCTCTCTCTCTCTCTCTCTCTCTCGATTTGTCCCTTCGTATCTGATATTTGTTGCCCATATTCTTCCGACAGGGAAAATTGGAAAACGCGAAATTAAACGTCGATCACGCACATTACTTGTAACGCGGATTGCCCGCATGCGAATCTCATTGCGTCGACTTTAATTCTCCTCGAATTCCGAGGATTAAACAGAAATTCAGACCTTCCATCAAGGATTCTATTACGTTACCGATGAAACAACGTTACATGACTACACCACGCATTTGCTGAGTTTGTAACATACGCATCCAGTCGAAAACTGAATACCCGTAGAATGTTCAATATTGTTTCATTGAACTATTCAGGTTATTTTAGCTTCGACAGAGCTTTGAATGGAATAAATTATTCTTTCATTCAATCTCTATCAACTAACCCTCATACGACTCTCAGGGTGAAAATTCACCCTTTCGTGTTTTTATATATTGTAAAACGATTGGTTTTTTTTTCTGTCTGAACTGTGACATTTATTTCGTTGAAAATATTTTAGCTTCGACAGAGCTTTGAATGCAATGAATTCTTCTTGCATTCAGTCTCTATCAATTAACGCTCATACGTTCCTCAGGGTGAAAATTCGCCCTTTTAAATCCATTTTCTCTATAAAATTAAAGTAGGTATTGAGGAGCTTCCATAGAAATTCAATACAGAGATAGGTACTGTGTCTCGTGAAAATTGAGTACATAATTTTTGTATATTTATTTATATAGCATTTTATTAACATAAAAACTACTAGCAGAGTTTGTACGCGTAAATATTTATTGTATACTCTTTCAACTGTTCGATTAATCTGGAAATTGATACTGGTCTGAATGACAAATCTGTTTGAATGATAAATTGAATTGAAATGATTGATTTGAACTGAATGATGAAGCTATTCCATTGAGAACTCGAGTACGAGTACTCGAATATTAATAAATAATCAATTATGACAGCTCTTTGCATAAATAAACCAATTCTTCCTTTTTTACAATAATATAAAATGTTGGATTCCTATTTGATCGTATTTACAATTGCATGTATGTGTTTATAAAATTACAAATAGAAGAACGCTCGATAAATCTAAAGTTTACATAAAGTGAAAATGAGCGAATTATTACTAGACCTGGGAAAATTTTATTTAAAACAAAAGTAAAAAATAATTGATTTCGCATCTTATTTCCAATATCATTATTCGAAAAGAAATATAATATTGATTCTTTGAAAATAATAACAATTTCGAAAGACGTGTTATTATTTTGTTACTTCCCTATTTCGAATTTGGCAAAAGACATAATTCTCATAATAATATGTAACAGAGAACATAAAAATTATAATAGAATAATGTATAATGGAATCAAATAACATGTTTTTAGAACTAATATATCATTATTAGATTTGCTTATTATTCTCGGATTAATATAGGAATATTTTCAGGAGAAAATATGAAGTAGATTTTATGAAAATACTGAAAAACGTTCAAGTGTGCTTGTTTTTAGAAAATTTCTGTTTCGAAGACAAGAGCGAGGTGATAACGAAATAGATACTAGGGGGCCGACGGTTCGATATAAAATTACGAGCCACGCACTGGGAAGAAAGCTTAAACTTTTGCTCCGCACAGGAGGCACTTCAATTTTGTTCGCTTGGTCTTGCGCAGGGGCAGGCCATGCATGAGAGAACAAGGGTCTACGTCGGGTACAGACACCACCACAGTGGAGTTAATCGTCCGAAACGATGCGTCCGTCCGCTGATCGAACGCTGAATCGTTCACACAGGACCTCGCGGAATGAGAAAAATCGCGAAAACGCGTGGACCCGTCGCGTTGAAAGAAAGAACTCGAGCGCGTCTCGCCGTTCGAGCGAGCAGCATTCGATAGACTCTAGAGCACAATTAACGACTCGGTTAGAGCTACACATGGGATTGATGGCAATGCCGTCCTCAAGAGTGGAGATTCAATCATTGTTAACTAAGAGATATTAGGAAAGGCAAATATTTTCATTTCTTGCGCTCGTGGATTCGTTCACAGAAACTGGATATAACCAGGAATGCATTCTTAGGATTTTATTCAAGCCTAAATGATAATCAAATCTCCTTAGCTCCTTGCTTTACAATATCGTGTAAGACCCGTGATGAAGATTTTGAACAGAGTCTAATAAATATATATGTTATTAATATCCTTTAAATGGAAACGAAATTCTATTTTGGTTTCGTTAATGTATAGTTATTGAAGAACATGTAAGCATTAAATAGATATAAATTTTCGCCTTTTTTAAGAAATTATGAACTAGCAAGAAAGTTCTGATTACCAAAAAGGTCGGAACAGTTAACCGGTTGAGCTCATTAGAATGAAAATGAAATAAGTTTGAATATATCGAGGAATAATTATCGGGGACAATCATCGCCCGTGAACATTATCATTTTCACAATCGCGGATTTCACCGGGACACGTGTGCACGTTTAATTTGTGAGAAGTGCCGAGGGATGGCCTCGGACGCTGGCGCGTTAAATCGCGCGATGGAACGGAACACGACCGTGGCTGTTTGAAAAATGGCCCCGTAGCAAGACACCGGATTTCCGCTCGTTTAGGCCCGCGAATGCGTTAATTGCATCGCGGGGAAAGAATAAGGGGAACACGATCCGTGGTTCAGGGCAACGCTGCTGTTTCGCGCGTAATTATTCGGTGCGTGTTAGCCTTGCAATTGCGGAACGCGAAACGTCACCGCTAGAAAAGTGTATATACGCGGGCCGACATGACGCAATGGTTCCCTTGGGTATTAGAATAGTTTAACAGTGAACGGAACAAATAAGGATTATTACGCATCTATTCGAATTGTTTCAATTCGACCAAAAGAAGTTCTTGCCCACAAGGAACACAAATAGATAAATAAATGTTTAGTAGCACTTTCTGACGTTCACAATCGCTGATTCGTAGTAAAACTTTTTTTATAAATATCATTGTATTCGTTTTTCCCTTATTTATTGTAATAAAGACAGGTCGACGGCACGATATCATTGTATTCATCATCGTCAATGACAAAAATAATTGATAGCGTTGCAAAAATATACACTGCAGTGCCAGCAATAGTACAGTTTGCCCTATATTATATATGATATTCTTTTTATTATATTTTTTTTTATTTGTATATTATAATAATATATACAGGGTGCGGCACCTAAAACAGGTCACCTGAATAAATCGCTTGCTTTTGAAGATAGAAAAAAAAGGGATCAGACCAAACTTACTTGATATCGAGGGGCTCGTAATCTGATGTCATAATTTTTTTTATAAGTGGAGACGTCAAGGAGACATGGAGGTCAACTCTGTTTTTTTAAATGGAACGGTATGGTTTTTTATTTACATTCTGATAGTGTATTTCAAGACGAATACAATAACCTATTATGAAGGTCATTCAAGGTCACGCAAAATCAACTGCAATAGAAAATAAAATGTCTACATATATAAATAAAATATATATATATATTTAAAAAATTATTATTATATTATATATAATATAAGAATTCTATAGAATTCTTACTTGAAGAAAACTTTTACTAGAATACATTTCTCATCTATTTTCTTGGATATCTTATAGTTTTGTCGCGGGGTGTACACTGTCGATTCTCGATGCGGCGCTAGTGGTGAACTAAATAGCGTCGGTAACGTTTAGCGGAAACAGCCTGTTTACACCAAGCGGCTGCAGTTTTTTGCGGATATTTTAATTCCCGAGACTCGGTGTCTTCCGACACATTGCGTATCGCAACGAGTTCCTGCACAGTCATTTTCCGGAGACTGGTCACAGAAAAAAGAATATAACATTCTCTGACGGGCGCCGTCGAAATATTCAATACACGAGAATACCATTTGCGCGAGGGAGTAGCCGAGTCCAAAATCCTCAAAATTGCCTGTTACAAATTTGTTTTCGAGCAGATATTGTTAGTTTTCATTTGTCGCGAACGTTCACCGGGGAAAGTGTATACGGATTCGCGCTATTCTATATTTTTTTACACACCGGGAATAAATGAATTTTAATGACAACTTTCAGCTTGATTTGTGGGTTTGTAAATGAGATGAAGCATGCTACGATAAATGGTTGCCAACTAAATTCGAGACCTCTACATTTTCTCAAACAAAATCATTTGTCTAGAGTGTTGGGCAAAAATTTTATTTAAATAATCATTTCGAATAAAATGGGTTTAGAAATCCACCGGGAAAAAAACCCACTTTATTCGAAATTATTATTTAAATAAAATGTTTGACCATGTTTATATATATTTTTTAAGCACGACTATTTTATATCAAATTAATCGCGAAATTCAAGGCTTTTCAATGATATACAGTACAAAAGGAATGGTCGCTGAATGCGGTTATAATGATATAACGAAAGATCGCGAATTTATTTGCCAACCTAATAAATTGAATACGTTACATCATGAAAGTGATAGAATGAAAACAGTGAAATATATCAGCAACTGTAAGTTTTAAGACAAATACACTTTTATACTTTTATACTCGGAATACGTCAATCTATCATTCCATTAAAAAAACAACAAAGTTTACCTCTATATCATCTATACGCCTCCACTTGCAAGAATACCTTTTATACCATTTCTGTAAATAACGTTTACTCGTATTGTTTGAAATAAGTAAACTGCGGCGAAATATAAAATAGTAAAAAATTTGAGAAATTCAAGAAAGTTGTATCGTTGCTTTTAATGTAATAAAGTTGTTAAGGGATGAAATCAAGGTAATTATTGTGAAAGGGTCGCCATACTCCGATTTTGATTAAATTTAAATATGTTATGCAGCAACATATTTTAAACTACTTTTTCCTTTTCCAATATAAGGGATCGCTTTTAGTTTTCGAGATATTCGCAAAAAACTATTGCTAATACTCTATTGAATTTTCGCAACCCCCCTATATTGGAAAAGGAAAAAGTTGTTAAAAATGTCAAAATCTATAACATATTTAAATTTCATCAAAATCGGAGTATGCCCACCCTTTCGCAATAATTACCGAAATCAATTTTTATGTTCTTCCTGTTTCCCACAATCAAAGCAAAACATTTTTATTTTGCATCGCAGTCAAAGATTCGCAGTTTCGAAATAATCAAGATATTCAAGTGGACAAAGTTCGTGGGACGCACTGTATATTTACCAGACGAAACTGCTTGTGTCGAAACTCCCGGAGAATTTGATGAAAATGTTATTTCGATGTTCTACATAAAATCTGTGCAGTCGGTACGTTCAAAATATGAAAAACAACAGATCGTTGGCTAGATTTCCGCGTTTGCGATACCACATTTTGGCGACCATTGTGCCCGACTGCTTGGAAAATTTCTTGGAGAAACACATATTCGGTCGTCCCGAAGCTCAATACAATTTATTTCGACCGAAGCACGTGAATTTTTCAAACGACCACCGCGGACATACATTGCAGTGAAATATTTAAACCAGAACATGCGGACAGTCACGTACCACCTTCCGGAACGTAGAATCTGTTAAGAATTCAATTCAGCCCGAAATTCAAATGAAATCTAACCTGAAATGAATTACCCCGAGATATTGCAATTTTTCGAAAGTTCGCGTCCCCAACGGTAGAACGACGTCCTCGACGGCAATAAAACGTGTCTAGACTGTAGAAAAACTATCTGCAATTGATCTGCGCGTGGTTTAGTATAATAACCGGACAGTCCGTTGGACGAATGCCTTATCAAGATTATGTTATATATAATTCACAAGGGGAACAACAAGGCCACGATATCAACAGCTATTTATTTAATTTATAAGTGCACAACGATTGATTATGATACACGCAAAATGATAGGTGAAACAAGAACAAACGTTTCATTAAATAAAATTGATTGGCTCGTGTACCTACGTACTTGGAAAGACACTGTGTATATTCAAACTTTTATTTATACAGATCTGTTACTGAATTTATTAATTACAGATTTTCTGTGAAGCACTTTATTTTTTATTTAATTTTCGACAGAAAATGTACAAATTGAATGGGGTTTTAAAACATGTATAATGTGATTGACATTTGTTCAATTAGAAACAGCTGATCGAAAAACGTCGAACTCAATTCTAATGAAAAAATGTAAATAGTAAATGTATGACTTCAAAATCAAACTTAAGAAAATCTATTTCCTCGTATTATATGATTACAGTCAATTTAACTCTTATACATTCCTCAGGGTGAAAATTCAGACATTCAATATTTTTGCAATATTGAAGTAAAATTAATCATCCTTTTATGTCTACTTCGAGAAATGTATTACTTTAAAATGTGACGTTATAAATGAAACACAATGTGTTGATTTAACGTGTAAAATAAAAATGGGTGAATTGCTATCTATTATTTTTTAGGAGCGTATGAGGGTTAAATCAGGTAAAATCAATTTATCTAATGAAATAAGAATTGAATCAATCGTTCCATTAATTTAGTAACATTTTTAAAAAGTACGAGTATCTACAAGAGCTTTTGCCTCATTTTCTATTAAAAAAACATTCAAGACACGAACGTATAAAGTTTAGACTTTTAATTACGTTCAAATAGAACCAAATAACATGAATTATTTTCCAAAGCTTCAAATGATGTTGCAACTCAAAGGAAAAAATGTGCAAACTTTGATGGATGTTATTTTGATTGATACACGTACAGTACAACGTGTCAAAGGCACGAACATTATTCAACCATTTATTTCTCATCAGCCAAGTAAATACCATGAAATAAGCAACTAATTATCTTGCAACTGTAGAAACATTTGTTACGAAACGAATAACTAGAAAACCTCCGGTTTCCGATGAAATACGCTTGCAAACAGAAGGGAAACGAACGACGATAAGGACGATTGCGATTTAAATATAATTGCGTTTATTAAGATATTGACGAATACAAATCACGTACACGGAAACTGAGAAAAACGTTAGAAGTCCTCGCAGCCGGTAGATGGCTGTAAGTTAACAAAAAAAAACGAAGAAAAAAAAGTAAGAAAAGCGAAAAATCTCACTGCCTTGACTAAGACGCCATCAGCAAGTCGCAAAGAGCGCTCAGGGTGTCTTTCCCACCCCCGAACCTCTCGGTTGCAACAGCTGCATCAAATCTAGTTATACCGACGGCGAATGAAATTTTAGCAGGCTGAGAGATAGTTCAGATTTACGGTGGAATCCTCTTAGTGGCACAATTAGATGTACGAAGACGTTTAAACTTTTCGCTCGCAGAAGTCGTTATGGCTGCCCGTAATACACTCATCAAATATTTAACGTGCCAACTTCTGTTTGAAATATGTACGAACGCCATTAATTACACCCATTCCACGGTATTAACAATGCGAATACGCTACGCGGAAACGAGCCGAGACGCTTAATATTGTTTGTCCATCAGATGATGTCTCGGCAAGAATACGGTTATACAGCCGTATCTCCGTAACTGTCGTATCGTCGAGTTTGCCGAGCTACAGTTAGAGTAGAAGTGCCACCAAACTTTAATCGCTTATTGCAGATGTAATTATCACCGAAACTACATCGAGTTGCGTGCCATTTAATTATAAAAACGAGACAAATACGATGGTAATAGTTACATTAAGGAGTTAGGACACAAGAATATTTTGAAAAAATGGATCATCTGTATTGTCTGAAATAGTAGTTTCAACTCTTGAGAACAGAATGCAAAAGGTTTCACTACAAATTATTTCTCGAAGTACCGTTAAACGATTAATGGAATCGCCGATCAATTCCCAAGCAAGAAGCCAAGCGTGCACCGTGAATTATTTTTCAATTTTGTTTAAATTTTCGTTTTATTTGAAATTTACTTCAGCGGGAAGTTCCTCAACAGCTACTTATTTTAAACAATTTTGTCCACTAATTACATTAAATATAGTTCTCAAGCTTTGTTGTAATTCATACTTGTGGAACTCCGATTTGTTTCAACTAAAAACTATAGCTATTAACATTAGGTAAGTTTACAGAGTTATAGAAATAACTATTTCACATTATTTTATAGGCATAACAGGAATGTGTCTATCCAAATTTTTGGCCATTTTACCATTAATATACACCCAAAGAAATAAAGGTAAATAATTCCTCAGGAAATCTTTACAATCATAGTAATCGCAAATTAAGAATATTAGATTCCGTTATTTTGACGGGTCCCATAAACCTAGTGTTAAATAAATAAAGGAAGAACCAAATACATAGAAAAACCCGTTTCATTTACATATTTCTTTCTCTGATGTTAAGTCACACTCGACAAACGAGTGCAAAGGGTTAATCAATCAAGATTTCGATATGGTGGATCTATGAGGTTTCCGGTGTATCGGTTCGGTCGTACGCCAGTTCGAAAATAAATTAGCCCCGGTGCGGTGGCGAGACATGAAGGAATTCCGACGAATCGATAAACTACGACACAATGGCTGGCCCCAGCCTGTCCCCCGTCGGAAAATAAATGTTTCAGCACCCTCCGCACCGGACCCAATTTACTGAGCGCGGTTTCGTTAACATTTATTGGATTCTTACGTGTACAGTTGTCAACGTCACCTCCCCTAGTAATTTACGACTGTCAATAACTCCCGTGGATATGACCGGTGTAGTTAGCTCCAGAATTCGACAAGTAATTGGGACAGACTCTTTCATTCGGGGAAATTTATAGCCGCGTGAGAACGCACCCGATAATCCCCCTTTGAAGCAAATAATAGATCAAGTTTGTCGATGATGGATAGCCAAGCTCGTTGAGGATAGAACATGGAACCGAATCAAATTTCTTATCAGCCGAATGATGAATGTTTGATAATCGAAGTGTGCCACAGGATAAAATTCTGAATGGTGCCGTGAACGTTGATGAACTGACGATTGACAGACAAATTTTTCAGTAGAAAAATCTGCACGAAATCTCTTTTTTTCAATATTCTTGAATATTCTTCGCTCTACATCTATCTTATCTTATATAAATAAAAATTAAATGCTATTCTTGAGAACGGCTAGACCGATTTGGCTAATTTTTTTTTAATGTTCGTAATAATCCGAATAAGGTTTCTAGTGAAACAAAAATTGGAAAAGCTACCCGGAAAAATGAAAAATTCGGGAAAAGATGAAAGTGCTTTTTTCTATGGGATTTTTGTAGGAACTCAAGACAATAACTCACGTTTCGAATGATGGATATGCGTAATTCTTTTTTTGTTTTGTCCGTTATGGTCCTGGAAAAGTTTCCAGGAAAAAAATTCGAGACAACTACAAAGGAAAGTCGGAAAATTCGGACAAACTGCGAAAATCATAATTTTTGAAACGGTACAAGTAGCAGGTTGACATGTTTGGCTGCGAATTATTGATTTCCAATGAGTTCGTCGTCGAGCACAGCGTCGAAATTTTATCGAGAATCGAATTTTTATTAGAGAATCACACGGCAGCCTAAATAAAAATAAACTATATTTGTTTTCACTTTTGTGTTGTGAAAATTTTACAAAGTCAAGTTGATGGAACATTGTTTAAATAATATCAATATGAGCCTTATTTTAATATGTTTCTAACAAAAATTAATGCACGAAAATAAAAGCTCAAGATCAAAAAATGATTAAGAGAAGAGAATTTTTATAATTTAAAACTCTCTAAAACATATCCAATCTTGTGTTTGCTGTCAACCAGTTTCTTTCTCATTATTATTTATTTCTCAAAATATATATACACGAACGTATGGTAGGTACACCAGTTGAATCTTCAATTTGTAAAATAAAATTTGTTCTTCTCCTAATCACCTAACCATTATTTCTGGTGAATATTTTTTAAAAATACCCACAAAGATCCGAAACTCTCATAGATAAAAGATATCTGGATGATAACGCCCGAGAATCTACCACAAAAGAACGACGTAATTAAAAGTAATAAGAAAACGCAATGATCGAATACCGTTTCGCTGTGAAAATGGGAACAAAGCCGTCACACGATTCCCAAAAACCTGAATCGCATTGAACACGATTTTCTTTGTGTGACTAGAAATCCGGATCTACGACATATCCGGCACCCGGAACAGTCAATTTGCCGTGTTCCATCCGCTTTCAATTATTTCCGCGATCACTTCTTCCAGAAAGGGAAAGAATGACTGGCCTCGTGGGAGCTGAGGCGTCGCTCGTAAACTTGGAAGCTACGGGATCGGCGCTCGTGTAATCGTTAACCGGTTTATCACGATCTCGTGGCCACTGATTCGATGCGTGAGCTACGGAAGACAGATTCAGCGAAACTGCGAGGCTGGCCGCAACGATTGTTAACCAGTCGCATAAATGTTCACTCAACGATTCGATTCGAAGCGGATCTCGATGGTGGTACGTCTTCGAAGTTTAACGACTAACCGATTAACTTGTTGCCCTGAGTTGACGCGTTTGCACTCAACGGCTCGGTTGTTCAATGTTATATTAACATTTCGCTCGTATTTTATCGGGGGACTGTGTGATTTAGAACTTGACCAACCAAATTCGTGGAGGAGGACTTTAAAATGGAGGACTTTAAATTTTCTGTTTACACCTCAAATAATTATTGAGTTTTCTTAGGACTTCTTTAGAATCTAGACTCTACATCAATATGTATACCAGTATGTACGGCAATTTATTTTAATTATTCACGTCTTCCTATAAATTTTTTGTTTAAACCTCAAAAATTTATTGAGGTTTCTTAGGACTTTTCTAGAAGCTAAAGTCCTCCATTCTAACGAATTTGATTGGTCCAGTTCTAAATTAGACAGTCCCATGATAAAAAAAGAGTGAAATGTTAATACAACGTTCAACAACCTACATCAATATGCATACCAGTATGTATGGCAATTTATTTTAATTACTCACGTCTTGCTATAAACTTTTTTCCAAACAATTATTGAGGTTTCTTAGAGCTTGTCTAGAATCTAGACTCTACATCAATATGTATACCATTATGTATGGCAATTTATTTTAATTACTCACGTCTCCCTATACAATAAATTTTGTAGTAGACCACTTTGTATGTAGACCACTTCCGTTTTTATTACTTTATTTAGAAATATGAAACAACTTTCACAAGAAGTAGCTTTCAATATCTTCTCCGAAAGCGGATAAACATTTATCGAATATTCGATATTTTCTGAACGAGAGGGCAGAAACTGCTTGTCAGTGGTAGCGCGCGTCATTGATCTCGATTAAATGTCTGATGATTCTACGAACTGATAAAGAATACAAATCTTTGCAATTCAGTGATCAAGCAAAGAGTAATTTCGAAACCTCAACATGGCTCACTTTAATCGTACCTTTTACTAAATACAGCCTGAAAATGTTCGCATAACTTTCTTCTCTACTATATCGATTCGTGGAAAAATACTGTAAGAAAAAGTCGTATTTATTATGCACGAATAACCAATCGTTGGTGACAATACTGTTGAAAATACTGTGATTGATCTCGATTAAATGTCTGATGATTCCCTGAATTGATAAACAATACAAAACTTTGCAATTCAGTGACCGAGCAAAGAGCAATTTCTAAGCCCTAACCTAGCTTACTTGAATCGTATACCTTTTAATAAAAAAACAGAACAACCGATCGTTTTTCCTACGCCGATTCTTGGAAAATACTGTTGACGTTTGAATATTTAATTTACCGAAGAGCCCGGGTACGCGATTCACTTCGCAGAAAATCGATACTCGCTGGAGCAATTTGCGCGACTCGTGATTTGTCTTTTGTGAATCCACTCGTAGGCCCGTATGTGTTCTATGCGGATTTTATCTGAAATGGAAATCAGCTACATTTTTCTCTGCAACGCACGATTCATCACCGGCAACGGCATGCTAGCGTAATTAGGGTCTGAAATCCAGGTTGTCGCGATCGAAATAAATACAACTATGCCAGAAGTCCTATTTCTACTACCAGATGAACCGGGAGCGTATTCAATGCGCACGGTTCGCAACGTCAATGCGTGTTGACGCTGTTCAATAGATTTCCTCTATTTGTGAGAACACCGATCATCGAACGCGTTTGCTGCTCCTGATAAATGGAACGACTCTTAACTTTCTATAAACTTAGGACCATTTCTTCTGCATTGAAATACTCCAACGTCTACATTTAACAAACTTCTGCATTCTGTATTATGGTACAATCGAAACTACTAATGTTATTACCAGATCGCGGAAGTTCCATGCGAAATAAAACTGGTCCTGGTCAATTGTAAGAAACTCAAGTTAAATGAAAATTTATCTTCCCTTTTGATCGTCTTAAAGAGTTGAAAATAATGTCACGCTATCTTAAATTCTTCTAATTTCTCTTGAGCTTTTTTATTTGACCTATTGACCTATTTGCCATAAATACATAAAATCGGTAGTTCAGTTGTTGAAAATTATTGTGATACATTGAATGAAACTAAAGAATCTGAAATTATGAATCGAAAAGTACAGAATTTAGAACAAAATTTAAGGGACAAATATCTTTCATCCTTCAGAGATATTAAAAGCAATGGAAAATCATTGTATCGATTAAAAAGTCATATCACTGTTTTTCAATATAGCATTCACTTTGTGAGGCCTGGCGGTATATTCTGAATTAAAAAAAAATAGAGTATATATATATATATATATTTCTTCTTGACGTAAACAATAATATTATGTACTAAGAAATACGTAGTGCCATTTAAAAGAATGGAGGTAATCTTCATGAACAAACTCCTTTTTTTAATTTGTTTAAATTGTATTTTGTAACCTACTAAAAATCAAATAATTGTCTACCAAGAATATTTTTATGCATATGCATGAATGAATGATGCATAATAATTATAAGTATACAGTTAATGTTAAGAAGTCTCATTTGTTAAAGCAACTAAGACTGTCTTTCCGAGATCTCTTGTTCATTGTGAAAGTCAGTGACGGATCAAACGGCCGCGTGGGGCCCCGGGATACCATATGGCCCCAAATTTTAAATAAATTTATTTAATGTATAGCGGTATGAATCGTTTTCATTACTTCTCTTTTTCGTTAGTAAGTTTATGAGAGATTTCTTACAACTTCTATTTTTCGAACTTGAGTTTGAGGGCCCTAAGATGTTTACCGCTTCGGGCCTCCACTTGACTTGAGTCGCAGCTGGTAAAAGTTAAGGTAATTGACGCTGCCACTGTACTTTGAAATTGATTTAATTACATACACGAGAATTGTAACGATCACGATGAAGGCTTGAAGATCGCAAGCAGGCGTAATAAATTGCTTTTCGTCGGTCACGAAGATTTGTGGGACAGCGTAAAACCGAGTGAACGATTTACGGAGGAACAAACAGCAAGAACTTGGTGCGTTACGAGTTTTCTGCGGGTTCGAAAGCCGATTAAACGGCTGTATAATCACCGTGTTTGCGAATAGTTCCATCGGATAATGATTTTAGTTAATTAGCTTTGAAATCCGTACGAGTGGACAGCGGGGTAGACTAACACTTACGTTTGTGCGAGCTGCTCTAATGGCCATTCCGCGGGATTAAAGGCACGATATATCACCGCGAGGTGAGACAGAAACGAGCATTCCGATTTTTTTCCCGTTTCCCTGTCCACCGAACGCTCGTTTTTTTACAGTGCGATCAGCCGATCGACTATTGATGATCGTTCTGCAAAAACAGCGACATTAATTCAGTTGCGATACCTGTATTTTGCACGGACGCCGACGATATCGCTAATATTTCCAATCGATTCTCAATGTCGAACGGTTATTCAGAAATTAAATATTTACAACTGTGTGTAAAGGTTGCACTTTCGCGAGCCGGTCCCGCTCAGAAGAATTACAATAAAAACGTTTCAGTAACAACAGCCGTCAGAATAAATTGAATTCGACCGAAATCGATCGAACGAACTGTTTGTTTGGTTAATGCCAATAATTTCAATTAAATCTTCGTTTCTTGCAGACCGGTGCAGAAGAACCAGATCGTTTATAACGTGTTATCATTTGTAGGGTGCGTTCGAGTGTAAATTAAACGCTCGTCAACCTAGAAAAACTGTTGAAATACTCCGCAAAGTAGTATTGAATAAAATGTTCCGTGATATACGCGGAACAAAGTGTGAAACACTTTTGGACCGCACGAAAATTCGAATCCAATTACCCTTTATGATAGTGCACCCTTGCGAACGGGTAATCGAATGTTAACAAGCGCCAATATAATAATGAGCCTTTAATCGCAGTCAAGCGCGTTTAAAGTTTCACACCGTTGATGCGTACCCTGAAAACTGAGGGTGCATTTGCGCGAAAATAAGGGGATTAAGCCCGATCCTCTGTCAATGTCATTATCGGTTATTAATTAATCAATGCTTAGTGATTTGTTCGAGTGAATTCTCTAGTTTTTTTCTTTCACACGAGAAACTCCCTTTTGATTGCACTCGATTTGCTCCATTTATAACAAGTATTTCCCCATTTCCGGTTTTATTGAAAGGAATCAGAGATCTGTTAACCCTTAATGCTCAAGTGGTGACTCAGAGTTGCCAGTAAAAATTGCTGTAACCATTATTCAAAATATCGTTGACATTATTAACCCTTTACACTCCGAATTATTTTTCAATTTTGCTGCCAACTCCTCACTATTTGAAGTGTTTTATTTGGAATGTATTGTAAAAGGCATCTCGTTCATTGCTACTTATTTTAAACAATTCTGTTCTATTTGTTTTTAACTGAAAAGTAAGACAATTAAATAAAGAAGAACCAAATCCATATAAAAACCTGTTTTATTTACAGTTTTCAGATTTACAGTTTAAAGATTTGTTTCTTGTGCAAATAATTTTAATTCATTGAATTAAAATTATAAACATAATTCATTGTTTCTACTGTTTTAAATTTCACCTGCCGATTTTTATCATAAATGCATAAAATCCGCTGTCTACTAATCAATTGTTAAACATTTAACTATTGTTTGAGGTATTATATCAAATTCATATCCACAATATGAAAATAAGTCATGTACAATGGAGTTATTCTAGGTCGGAAGAAATGTTTAATTTTCGAGCTAATTTGTAAAAATATTTTGCTGAGGGATGAAAGAGTTCTTTAATCATTTACTAAACATTTAAGTATTGTTAGAGGTATTATATCAATTTCATATTGATAAAATGAAGAAAAATCATATAGAATGGAATTATTCTAGGTCGGAAGAAACGTTTCATTTCCCAGATAAAATAGCTGCGAGTGCAAAGTGTTAAAATACAGCGTTAAAATGACTCGTTAAAATACAGCGAGGAGTTAGAAAAGTGCAATAACTTGTCTAAATTCCCAGAATCATCCTGTATAAAAATTTTATTCTGGTGGAAAAAGCTGAGACCAGTATGATATAAATGTTGAGATATTCCAATGTGCAGGTCTAAACAGAATAAACTATACTTCACTTTTTTTTAAGTGTTATACAGTATACTATAATGTATGGAATATAAACCAACCAAGGTTTACGGCAACAATAAATAAATAATTCATAATTAAACAGACTAAACGTGCAGGAGCGGCACGCACGTGTTCCACTCTGAAGTTTTGTCTCGTAAAAAATCGAGAATGAATTTCATGGACTTCTCGCCGTCTAGCGAGGAGAATGTTGTGAAACTGTCGAGAGAACGCTCGGATAGAGAAAAGAAAATAAAATCCGGTGTACGCGGATCCGGAAAGAGCGCATCGAATTACGACGTTCATAAAAGCGTGGTTTCCCCAAGGAGTAATAGCGGCGTCGCGAATATTTAATGGTGATCTCTGCGTGCTGCTTCGAATGCTTCTTTTCCCGCCGAATGCCGGCTGATTAAATCAGTTCCGGGCAGCGATGTGTTCATTCGAGCCACGGACTTGCGAAACGCGTGCGCTGCAATGAAATTTCGCCTGCGAACGGCCGCGCACGAATCTGTTCCGAAATAAAATCCCGCCGCGAAACTTTTCGCGGACCGTGCAAATTTAATGGAAATTAATTCTGCTGGAGGAGAGAAAAATAAACTAGAACGCATTAATGAAGTCGGACATTATTTACGTTATCATTCCGATATGACTGCCCCGACGCCGCGAACGAGTTCCCCGTCGAATTTTTATCACCGCGAGTCAATATTCAACAATTTTATAGCGAATATAAATTTAAAGTATAATTTTTATTTAAGTATTTTTTTATACCATTTTTATATTAATTATATTATTATATAAACAATAAAAAATATTAATAATATTAATATTAATATTATTTAATATTAATAAATAATATTAAATAATATTAATATTCATAAAAAATTCTACTATTACAATAGAATATTCAGAACAATTACGTTCTATTTGTTATCATCCTCCCCTTCAGTATACGGAAAGCGGGTCGGGGGGAGGGTGATTTCGATTTAGTTTGACAAAAAAGGGCCCAGTCTACTGGCACCCTTGGATGTGGAGGTTTACGGCACCCCGGGACTCCATTATGGTGGTACTTGCAGGACGGGGTATCACCGGAGTCCCGGGTTCTACCGGATCCTCCACTACGAAAAAAGGTGTCTATTTTACCACCGGGTGTCACAGGATAGGTTGTCGTGGACTAATCGATGTCTGTTTCATCATCGGATTGCCACTAGGTAGGAAAAGGGAGGGGTTATCGTGGACTAGCCGTTGTCTATTCCACCACAGGGTCACCACTAGATGGAAGGTTGTGAACTAACCGGTGTCTATTTCACCACCGTTTGTCACAGGATTTCGGTAAGATTGAGGTATTCGGAAAGGTCGGCTCTCGTAACTCTCTAAAGAATATAAAATAAACTTCGAGCGCTAAAGGAGGTTTATTTAGGTGGGACAACTTACTAGTTACTGAGATTGTAACTGGATGCGGAAATTACAGACTCTATACGGAAATTACGGTAAAAATACAATACATATTTGTAGGGAGAAGTTATCTCCGAGCGGTGAGAATTCTGTCGAATGTCGCGTCGATAGTAAATGTAACAACACGACGATTTGATATTAGTTATTTATTGATTTATTTTGCGTTCTTCATATTTTACAATTTGCATTATTCATTATTCTGGTTCGACGTATTGAATAGAAAAGACGTGTTTGATCTCAGACAGAGATTTAAATAAGATAATTTAATTAATTGTATTCAAGATAATTGGAATTAAACGTTAAACTATTGTGTTTACGGACGTGTTATTTCTAGTTACGACTTAATTCCTACATATTCGATAGTAAATTTGAATGGGATACATTTGTTAGTGTATCGAGTAAGTGAAATTCGCGGAAGCTAATTCCTGAGCTCTCGTTTTTAACGCACTGAAAAATATAGGGGTGTTTTTAAATGACTTGATCGGAAATGTAAGATTTGATCGGAAGAGAATAAGGCCCTTCCTCACGAGACGCGTACAGGTTCGCATTCAGTCGAGAACTAAGCCCGCAGGATGACCAGCTCGAGTCCTTTATATATATATATGAAATTCTGTCCATGAAAAATGGTGGTAGGGCCATGGGAAAATCTGGCAGACGTTAGTCAGATTCCCAGCTGCACGCACTTCACCATAAGGGAAAAACTGTTTATATAAATAACGAGCTGGAAATCCTACATGGATACGTGGTTTGAAGAAGAGAGTCACGTAGTCAAAAACTCCGTGCGTAACAGTATTAAAGAGCAATATCGAAAACACGAATCGCTTCTTGACGTATTATCGTTTGATCTTCCGTCGTTGTATCGGCGAAATTATTTCCACGAGAAGCCCCCGCATTGAACCCCGACATCTCTCGTTTCAGCAACGTCGGCTCGGAACAATGAGAAAAAGCTCGCTCTAAGTCGGTCTATCAAGCTCCAGAAATAATTAGAGGGAACCCCGGCACCCCTTTCATCTCGCTGCTTTGAATAGTCCCACTTAAAGCGTGCAGTATCACTCTCGCAAATGAGAATAATTTTTATCTTTGTTTCGGTAGCATTCCATTTTTCCTGAAACACTTTACACTCTTTTTCAATAACAAAGCTCTTGTGCGCGACGGCTTCTCTTATCTGTCGCGCCGGAACGGTTGGTCACTGTGCAAAACGCAGTTTCAAATTCCCACTAAAAGCGCACGTTGTTTCTCGCTACCGGTGCCAGTGTTTCGCAACTCGCTCGCGTGTCATTCCGACGACTCTCTTCCTTTTCAATTTCTCTTCAGCTAACTAATGAGTAACTTTTATGCCGCGTAATCCGGTTGCTCGATTGCAACCCTCATTCCTAAATTCGACTCGTGCCTTTTTAAATTTAACAACTTTTTAGTTAAAACAAATATAAATTGCAACAAAGTTTGAGTGCTGTATTTAATATAATCAGTACGCGAAATTGTTTAAAATAAGTTGGCAACAAAATTCAAAAATAATTCGGAGTGCAAAGGGTTAATATGCAGAACCGTTAAAATGACCTTCACAGAATTATTTTACCACTATCAGATGTACGCATAGGTTCTTGCATACACTGCTGTTCGAATTTCCAACTTCTCTATTTTCCATTATTCTTTGATGGGACTTCGATGATCGTATTTGTGGCATTTTTCTAATAAAAATCATACCAAATATGATATAGTTTCGATGATATTTACTTGTGTAATAGACAATTAAGCTTTCGGGCGCGAGGAAGGATAGTGTATGGGGAAGAAAGGGACGTAGAGACTGTCTTTCCTTGCACCCGAAACTTTAATTGTCTATTACACAAGTAAATATAATCGTAATTATATCATATTTGGTATGATTTTAATTAGAAAAATGCCACAAATATGCTCATCGAAGTCTCATCGGAAAATAATGAAAAATAAAGAAGTTGGAAATTTGAATTAGCTATGTATACATTTCTCGGCGACCGAGGCCTCTCGAACTCGGCTGTCCTTCTCTACGATCGGCAAAAGTCAAAGAATACTGTCCCTGCCGCATAAATGTCCCTCGACAGATCCGTGCTGGGGACTTATATGGACAAAATGCTGTACTTTTAAGACTCGGTAGGTTTAATGTTAATAGACATTCCACAAGCGTTTCAGCTAAATCGTGTTTCATCTGTTCCCGGGTGCACGGCGAGCACGTGTCAAAGGATTCCATTCGCGGGCTTGATTAGAAAAACCACGCTCTTTTAAAGAGACAGTGACGCAGAGCGAGATGCTGAAACACGGCTGGAAAAATCGTCGAGGGTAAACTGACCGATGCGGGTGGGATAAATTGCAGGAAATAAGAGAAATGGGCTTTTCGATCGGAACACCGTGGAGAACCGTATGAGGCCGTCCGGACACCTGTGATTCGTGGCGAACGGGAATCAAGCTGATCCGATTTAGATCAGGCTGATTCCTCGTTGCCGAAACCAGCATCCCTGCTTCCAATCGACAACCGATCTGCTTTCCCTGCATTTTACCCACGACCGGGAACCACTTCATTCCACGCCAACAGGCTCCGTCGAATACCGTTCCACATCCATTATTTGGGACGCTTTCAGGGCTAGAAAATACGCGTAGGACAACGGTTACGAACGAATTGAACCAAATAATCTACTTGCTTGAGTTTATATAATGTGAAAATAATATAGCAATACACATAGAGTGACTTCCACTAATAATCGGACACTTTTAAAAAGACGATAACTGTTTTCTTTATTATTATTAGTTATTATAGACGAACTGAAGTCCTTTTACATAAGTGATTACAATTTAAAAAAAAGATACAAGACTACTCGTCTAACAGCAAAGAACAGACATGCAATAAAAAAATAATAATGGTGCAATCGATATGGTGTTACCATATAAACCTGCGTAGTTGCATTTTAAAATTTTGTAAAGATTCAATATTGTACTAATATTGTTTTATTATTGTACTATACGATTTGAACTTTTTAGGAAGCTGAGCAATTAGTTTGCTACAGGATGTGAAAAAATACTAAATGTTGCTTATTACAACTTTTTTAAAGTGAGTCTATATTAAAAATTTAAAAACTACGTTTTGTAGATCTGTGTGCTATGATAACCATTGCTATGAGCTACAAACGTTTAAAGATGGTAAAAATTGCAGATTTTCATGATTTTTCGGCCTACAACTGCAGTAAATCTGCAAAAGATTCTTACATCTTTCAATGCCTGTCGTTTTTCTCCGCATAAAACGATTTCGATGAAACATTCACAGTGCATATAATTGACACAGATCTACAAAACGTAGTTTTTAAAGTTTCAATATATGCCCACAAAAAAAGTTGTACAATGCAACTTTTAGTATTTTTTCTACAATTCCGATCAATTGCAATTTCTGACAATTTTTTTTTTCAAATCCTGTTACAAACTAATTGCTCTAGCTTCCCAAAAAGTTCATCGTATAGTACAATATTAAAAAAGTTATCATCTTTTTAAGGGGGTCCGAATATGAATACGTAGAGAATTCACCCTTTAAAATTAAAACAGGCAGAATATTCTGAGATTTTCGTTACACGAAGTTACAGCATTCGAAGATTAACCATTTTTAATTATTAAATTTGACGTTATTTTACTATTTTTGAAGGAATAAAATTAATACGCTTCGTCGAATATCGTTCCACATCCAATTATGTGGGACCCTTTCAGAGCTAGAATTTAAACAAATTATCTACTTGCTTGAGATTGTACAATTTGAAAATAATATGAGCCGTTCACAGACCAAATCGATTAACTCCACTTTTTAAATATTTTAAATTTAAGTGTCAAAGCACTTGGTTCTGTCATAATTGTTATCATTTATAATAAATTTCCCAAATAGTACAGATTAACGCCATTAAAAGACAACATTTTTTAGTTGGTCGCCAAATAATAAATAATTTATTTCGGAAGCCATTCTGATTAACTCCGTAGTCTAATGTAAATCGTTACTACACGCGCAATAACCTTGACAATATATTTCAAGGTCATCGAAATCCTATAATCCGATTTCCGATAACCCGAAATTCGAATAATTATCCAATTTTTCCTAATTTAGTCGATCCGTGTTGACACCTTTAACCACAATTTGTTTCTTCTTTCCTCGTTTCCGTTCAAAGCAAACATGGCGAAGCATCTGCCCATGAAATCCCACTGAATTGTTATTTCTGGCGGGCAATAGAATGTTTGCTATCAGGGGCATAAATCCCTTGGCCTTTTTTGTTTGCTTTTATCGCTCGTTCATCGGATCGTTCGTCTAGATATTGTTTCCAACGTACACGTGATCTACGAATCGAGATCACAGGAATGATGGAGCTAGACGAGTGCGTTCGTACATTCCGAATGATTGCGATCTTTTAAAGTCGGTCAACGTTCAACAGAATTAGTCATGGTTCAAATAAATAATTACTGCTTCGTCGTTTTAATTACTTCTACAAATTGAATAACATAAATATTTCAATACACACACGCGATCACCACTGAGAATCTCTAACTAGAATTCAAATTTAACTTGTCTCTATCATTTAAATTTTACTTTCCATATTTTTTATGAAATAATCTTTTCACATTTGTTTTTTTTTTTTAATAATTTAGTTGTGTTAAACGATAAAATAAAACTTAGGACATTCTAGTTTAATTACTTCTATAAATTCAATAACATAAATATTTTAATACACACACGATTACGAGATTTGCTAACTAGAATTTAATTTCACCTTGTGTATTTAATTTAAATTTTACATTCACTATAATTTTACTTTCCAATCAAACATACTCGTTCATCTTTTTATAGAATCGTACTCGCCCTGGTCGACATAATCTTTTAACGTTCTTTGTTTTAATAATTTCATTGTATTAAACAATCGAATAAGACGTCGGACATTCTATTTTTTAATACAGGATCCTCGTAACATTTCTCTGAACGCACTTTTTCGATTTATTTCCGAATAAATTGAAGTTATTGGGTTAAATAACTCGACCCACATTCACGTATAAACTTTCTAAGTATCGTAATTCCTCTATTTTCATACGCGAATAATTTTCTATCGCGTGCATATTTCACGATCAAGTCATTTTACGAAGCTCCGCAAAAGCCGACACTCTCCTGAACGTTATCACGTTCGCTATGAAAACGAGCAGAAGATTCATAAAGATAATTTGTAAACTTTTAATCGGAACTTTCATCGCGCACTTCTGCTGCACTCGAATCGAGGAACTTCTGGGACGTGCGTCCTCTTAAAAGCTCATTTTTATAGATCATCGTGCGTTTGTGGAGCGTGGGAAATTCAGAGACACACATTTTATTTTTGTTACAAACACCTTGGGCTTTAACATTAATCTCAACATTGTGTAATACTGCTTCAGCATTAATTTCGATCTTATTAAAAATACATTAGCGATATGATACAAGTTTTTGCATAGAAGTAATGCATCATCTTCATGAAATAACGTGAAAATCCTATTTTTCATATATTAAAACAAGATACTAATGGAAGCTGAAGGTAGAAAATACAGTTTTAAAATCAGACATAGTTTTGCAAGAGTGACCATCATTATTCAATTCGTGTAGTACTTTTTTCCTCATTAACACAATCAGCTGCCAAGGTCCCCTTTGGAAGTCATACACAATGTAGTACCACTACTTTCATTTTAACATTTCCCATGCTTTGAAACATTATTAAAGAATTTATTTAAATATATATCTTCGTAACAAATTAAACCTATGGAACGTGCGCAAAAATTTTTGAAGAAAGAATTAATTGTTCAGAAGTATTACCTTAATTTTGAATAGTGTATTGACATTGTAATTTCAGCACTTTATCTATAGGAAACCTATAAACTCTTAGCACGCGAGTAATGACTCAGTGTCACCATTAAATATTACCGAACAATTCACAATATTGTTTACATTATTAAATATTACTAAACATTTAAGCGTTGCAATTTCATATACGTGAAATGAGAAAATCTTTTTCTAAAATTCTCCTAGGTATCACAGAATTATTCCAAGTTAAAAGAAATGTTTAATTTCCTAGTTAAAATAGATATAAGATTTTCAATAATTGAGATATGCCAAAAGGAAGCTTAAAAATCATTTTTTACATGGTAATCCCAAACAAAATTATTAGATTACGTTATTGGGTGATTTGTTGGTTCACGAAAGAAATTGTTAATTGTTGAAGACTTAAAAAAAAATTATAAAATCATGTCCCGTATATATGTGTCCAAAGTAAGAACAAATACTATAAATGATGAATTTAGACGAAGCTGATCGAAGAGTTTGTATCTCGACTTATTAAATTCTCAAATGCCGGTCATAAATATATACGACCATTTGTTTCACGAGACAGACTACCTTTTATCGCCCACCTTTAGTGCCAGAATAATTTCTCAATGCGCGAAGTTAAAGTTTTAATATCGATCGTTGCCTAGGCACTTCTACACGACATCGATATAATTTAGTGATCGCAATATGCCCGTTAATGTACTGCTGAAAACCGGGAAACAAGTTTGCCAGCGCCATTTCAAAAGCAAGACGCAATCTGCAGGATCTAAATAGAAATTGTTCTGTCTGAAAACACAATAATAAATCAGCATGGTATCATGACACACATTGTCCCGGTACTACACGAACCGGTATCATAAGTATGTTATTAAGGTCAACGGGGTAATGGCGTTTGCCTTGACGGTACAGTTGTTCCGCAGCTCACACTAATACAACCACAACGCGGTATTAGGTTACGATCGAACCGACTGAAATTTTTGCCACCGATACAGTCATTGATCCACTCACCTCGGAAGTATTGTAAAGGCTGCTGCACAAGTGTCGTGATACGTGGCGACAACGCGGACACTTCGTGATACCTAGAGAGATAGATCTGTGGCCTGTGTCCGCAGTTCCTTACCTGAAACAAAGAGAACATAATCGTAGCTTTTACATAGCATGGACAATGGACCAAAGTTTTCAAATTATTTCCGAAGAGAACAATATTTTTCAAAAACATCAACATACTATACATATTTGTTGTTAATCCGTGAATAATCTGTGAATACTCATTATCATATTTCTTTTAACAATCTTTGTATGTTCTTGTGAAAATATTGCAAAATTCACTCAGATCTCCATACTTTTGAATAGAAATTAAAAACAACCAAAGAAACAAAGTTCTTATCATTTTCTAATTATGTTCCTTTCATAACACAAAGAGAACGTGATCGTAGCTTTTACGTAGCATGGACAATGGACCGAAGTTTTCAAATTATTTCCGGATATTTTTGAAAGACACCAACATTGTTATTATACATATTTGTTATTAAGACCAGAGCTGGGGAAACAGTATTTTAAATGGTAAATTATATATAATTCTATTTATTTTAAAGTATGTGTACAATTTTGAAAATAAAATATTTTATTTGATACAGTGATTGTTCGAAAATAATATTTTATTTGAAGTATATTGAAAATATTTGGACTTTGTCTTTATTTTCAATTTCAATTTCAAATATTATTGCTGAAAATAATGAATAGAAATAGTTTCCTGGTGATAAGATACACTGTATGTTTATCAACAAAAATCAGCAGGACACAAAAAATACAATATCCTATTTTGTATTTCAGATTATTGAAATAGAAATATTTTACTTTGTGTATCGTATTTAAAATACTATTTTCTCTAAGCAAAATAAAGTCTAAAATATTAAATAGTATTTGAAATATTTGTTTTGCCAAATAATGCCCACCTCTGGTCAAGACGCATTTAACGACCTACAATACTATGATTGTAACTCTTGAAATATTGCTAAAATAATTTTGGCCACGAAAATGGGGTCTCCAGACCACTGTGCGCGGCAGCGCGACAGACAAGCTTCCCCGAGAAGCACTCGATGCAATAACCGCTTGATTTGCGCAGCATTTCGCAGTTGTTCGCGTCGTGAAAAAAAGGCTCGGGCCCTTCCATATAAATAAATGATTCACTTTGCCGCGGCCTGTCATGTTGGGACGCGCGACGAAATTAATTTCAGCGACGCTCGACGCGCACAATATTTCATGTGGCACGTGTAAAAGAAGCGGCGTAACGCGGATCGAAACGCGTGGCCGGAGAGAATAAAAATAAAAATGGCAAAGCGGAAAAACGATTACGAAAGAGGACAGAATTGATCGTGTTACAGAGAGTTAGCAATGTTATTGGCTAGGACAGGAGTAGTGGGTGCGCGCGACACGAGCGCACCCATTGTTATTGTGTAAAGAAGAGCGCGCGAGAGAGTCAATTTGCGCGCGACGGTCAATGGCGATGGTGATGGTGCACCAACTGGCAGAGTTACGCAAAGGTCGAGTCATTGACAGAATGTGAAAGATGACCGTGTGTGGGGCGGCAGAGAGCTGCACGCAGAAATTGATTCGACGTAATTCTGTCGGAGGCAGACGGCGCGGCACAGCGTGACACGCGCGCGGGACGAACGAAATCCATGAGCGGTGCGTTACGGATTTAATTGACCCTTTGATTCTGGAACTCGATGCGCAATCACGATCTACGAGCCGGTTAATTGTCGTGTTTTTGCGACCCGGCCTTCCTTGACGGCCGCGGACGTGAAACCGTTCGCAAACACTTACTCCCGCGCAGTCTGACGCACTCCGATCGAGAGAAAGTTCCCGTTCGATTGCCTCTCCGAGACCGGACGCTTATGGCTGCTGCACAATCACCGACGCTTAGGCCCGTTTAGACCGTTAGTCATCAACTTTTTCAAACTCACGAACCGTTCCAATTAGGGTTTGCAATACCGGATCAAAAATATAATACCGGTATGAGGTATTTTTTTTAACGTTGTACCGGAATATCGGTATTAACACCGGCATTAAGAATTTTCAAATATATTCAAAAATACAGTTGATTCTTTGCCATATTTATTAATTTTATATACAAAGTAATGAACTATAAAAATATAAACAATTTTGTTATGGACAAATATAAATTGCAGGAACAAACGTTGTAATATTATTAATAAGAGCAGTAATAATTTTTAACATTAGAAACGAAAGATATAATATAAAAAATACACCATTACAGTATTATAATACAATAAAGGATCAAAACATATAGTATTATTATTAAGGAGATGCTGATAACTAGTAAATATTACCAAGAGTAAATTCACATAAAAAATTTTGTTGTATGGTCTATTATGTAATATCTGTTAATAGAAAAAACATTAACTAATTTATTAACTGCATATTTTTGAAATGCGATTGTAAAAAACATTACGTATCTATTGGACTATCTACTGTAAATACGTATTTCAAATAAGAGTAGATGCCCAAACAAAACATTTATTATTTACAGCTATTACCGAAAATACCAGTATTATACTTTAGCAAATACCGGTTTCACGAAATACCGGTATTGCAATCCCTAGTTGCAATTTCTCTTACGTTCACGTGGTTCGAATTAATTTACAGTAGAAGTTGAAGTTGAAGAAACATATAAATTAACCAGTAATTTGTTATTATATTTATTATTAGACTCCGGTTTGTATGCATTTATATAACAAAAATGAGCAAGTCCAATTTAAAAAAACTTACAGGTGAAGAGAATTTAGAAACACAAATGTGTGTATTATTTTCAGCCCACTAAAATTATTAAAGAAGGAAAGAACTTTTTCCATGGCTTCTTAAAATTGATGAAGTAAATTTTTATTTTGCAGAAAGATACGCAGTTTATTTTTTATACATTAAAATTCTATCCTTAAAATGAAAATATTGTAATAGGCTTTTTATATTTTTTTCATTTAGTTGTCTGTATTCGTTTAAGCATTATAATAACCGCAGTCTAGTTATAATGGAGATCCGTTTTCAGAGGAATAAAAGTACTGGTACGTTTGATAAATTTATTGCTACGTGTATTCTGTCTAAATGTTTTCAACGTTGGCGCAGCTGTTATACCACGAGGTCCCCCATTCAAACTGGGCGTCATTGTTCGAAGTTAGTACTATTATTTGGCAGAAAAACCGAACAACCTGAATAGTGAGAAATAAAAAAAAAACAACAATTGCCGAGAGAAAGATTGTATATGTGCGTGAGCCAGGAAATTCTTATTTAGAAATAGGAAAAATGATTAATGGAGATTATTTATCTTGTGATCGAAAAGATCTACTAAATTCAGTTGTTGTATGTGACACTTTTTTTATGTAACTGGAAAAACAATGATTAATCCAATATTTCATATTTCAAGTGTCTTAGACAGATAATAATAGAAAGCTTTTTACATGTACATTTTTGTCCGCATCTTCGATCTCTTATTTTTATATTGATAAATTATTTCGTACAAACTATTATGAAAATGTGAAATAATCTAAAAAGTTTTCCTCGTGGAAAGTGTCAAATAAAAACCATTAATCTATATTAAGTCTCTCGCGCATTTCTAGAAATTATTTAATTTATACTTCGCGAATGAAATTGGAATTAAATCAAACGTGACACCCAATCAAGAAGAAAACTTTATCTCTAACAGGATTATAAAGTATATCGAAACTGTTGATATTAACTGAATTTATAGAACTCTACGACCAAACGCATGATTAAAAACGAGACTCTCTCCTGAATGTTACAGAAATACAGAAATATTAATCTTGCAGTATCATTTTTCCTGCCTGTGCGACGTAATTGCAGTCATAAAACGGCTCGATTGCGCGAATTACCATGCGCGAAACGTATTGATGTATTCCCGAAAATTATGATGCCAATACCATGAATTATCAAACAAACGTAATAGTCGCTGGCACGCGAAGAAAGAAAAGAGATAATAAATAGACCGTACGCTTCGGGGAGGCGAACTAGTTTCCTCGTGAAAACTAACCTACTTTAATTAATTATGCAGCTAACTTGCGTTCACATCGAGCGAGAAATTCGATCTTGGAAACCGATGGTTACGTCTATTCATAAAATTATGCTTTGCTACGTTTCGTTCGAGGGGGTTACCGCGAAAAAAATTGATAATTATAGCGAAAGAGTGGCCATACTCCGATTTTGATGAAATTTGAATATGTTATAGATTTCGACATTTTAAACAATTTTTTCCTGTTCTAATACAGGAGGGTCGCTTTTAGTTTTCGAGATATTCGCAAAAAACTATTGCTAATACTGTATTGAATTTTCCGTATTCTAGCACGCTCCGTGGCAACGTAAGGCTGCTCAGGCGCAGCGTCTGTTAATTTTTTTTTTGTTTGTAAACACGTTGTGATGTTTTTAATTTTTCCAATGCAAAACAGGGTCTCACTCTATATAGTATGATACATATATAGGATGAGCTTTAAATTTTGAAAGACAACTCCTGGATTTTCGTGAAAATGAAAACTAAAAATTATCTATATCGATTGCAAGAAGTAGAAACTAAATTGAATGTTATTTCTTCCCTTAATGATTTTAATAGAGGAGAAATCATATATTGCCATTTTCAATTTGTAAAATATCTCAACAATTTAGAATTCCATTTGCTCAATGTTGCTGTAAATGCATAAAGTTCCGCAGTTTACATTATTACATGTTTACAGAACAGATACGATGCAAGAACTTCAATTTTATAATAGTTTTTCGCGGGAACAACATTGAATGTGGATCCAACCAAATTAATTCAGGACTTTTTTACTTTTATTGGATTTAATAATAAAAATGGGTAGGTGAAACGCAATACGTAGTGACAAGATCATTTAAATTTCGTATTTGTTTGTAAAACAACGAGGATTTAACTTTTCTAGTCTAATAATAATAAACATCTAAAAGTTATAACTAGATTGCGGTTCTTTATGCAAAATAAAAATGTTTTGCCAAGGTAGAAATTGAGATATCTTGTACGCCGTTTTGGAGAACGCGTTTCAACGCGTTTAAATTGCGATTTTCTCAAACTATTACTGTGTCCCAACCCCTTAAGACATAAACAGATAACGTTGATAGTTTCAAAGTGATGCGACTTCTGTCGCAACGACTGTATGCTAACAACGTTTACGTTCTCCCGGGGTTAATAGATTTTCTCTGCTACTTTGCAAAATAAAACTATGAAGCGGGAAGAATACCATCCAGTTTTTACATAAGTCGATAGCGCTCCCGGTCGATGCTAGTCGTACACTCGATAAATAATACGAACTCGATATTCGGACCATGCCAACCAACTATTTCCATGAAGAATGCATTAAGGTCGTCGCGCCTCGAGTGTACTTTTACCGCGGCATCACGCATCGGGGATGCAGCCTGCATCCTTTAAGATCGCGTTATGAAGAACGGCTCTGCGACCCAATAAACGTAGCAAGAACCGCGGCATTACGGCAACGATAATTTACGGGATGATTAACCGGAAGAAAAACGCGTTGATTTAGAACCTCGTAAGGGCAAAGTCGCGGAAAGCTGTTAGTTGATATTAAATACGACCGAGGTAATCATTTTAATGAGATTTATTCGTCGAATTTCGAAACCTACCTACTACTATACAGCACCATTAAGATGATTCAATGGCAATTTGTCCTGAGAACGCTAACAATAATAACCCTTAAGTTTAAACAACTTGCTTGCGTGCAGAACCATATATCTCCTCTTCCTATCGGGAATACATATGTATAATTTGAGACTTGTAAAATATTCAGGATAGAAACAAATTTCCGTTCAATTCCTGCTTCCACCATTTTTATTTTGCCTATGGATTTGTAATGAAACAATATATATATCCAAATTGTAATTTACTTCGTAAGAATTTATGTTTGCACAAAAATGTGCAATTAAATCATCATTTGAAGTCGCTAATAATAAGAAAAATAAAAGTTTTCTGCGTCGATTACCAAATAAAAAACCATATAAAAATGTTTATCTTTAAGAATTTTAATAAATTGGAAGTAACATATGGATGTGTTCTTCAATTGTATTAAAGTTATTGCTGTTTTAAATTACATCCATCTGTTTTTGTCATAAATGCATAAAATCTGAAGTCTTGCATCACAGAATATTAAACACAATTTCGAGACTGTCATGCTACCGAAACAAAAGGAACTTAGTAATTAATATAAAATATTCTGTCAACTAATATCGGAAACCTTAAATCAGAGGTTACACATTTAAAATGCTTTAAATTCTCTCATTAAAATCAAATGTTTTTTATACGCAAGTCTTTTTCGAAATTTTCTCTAAAATTTTGCCACACTTAAAAATTAAAGGAAATGAGAATGTTAATTATTCAGAAACGTTTAAAAGAACATCTAGAAGCACTACAATGTTAGAAAAATTGATTTCATAGGTTACGCTATCGAAAAGTCCTGTGAGTATATTATTATTAATTGGCGCAAAGTAGACGATTGCAGTTTAAGCAATCACTTGTTTATGCAGAAATCGTTAATGGTCCAAAACTGTGAATGTAATAATGATGTTCGAAGTATTAATTCTATTTTGTGACGCGCCGTTCATAATTCACACCGCTTAAAATTAATTAATCACATGCCGAAGCACAGAATCCTATTACGATTCAGTTCAGTTAAACTGTAGACGTGGTAACAAAAATTCCTGTCGTTTTAAACACAACAAACATACAGGGTGTCTTTATTTCTAACAGCACAAATTTAATACTTATATTATCCTACAATTTCATCGTACTTACAATGTATTCAAATGCATTTTTTTACTTCTACAGCCGCTACAAAATGGAATAAGAAAAAGTATATAACACTCGCAAATTTTTATTCAATTCTTTCTTCATCCAAAATATTAAAATTTACTTCTTGTAAAACAGAAGAATATTGTTGGAACCACACAAAATTAATTTAAACTATTTTTTCAATATACCAAATAGCAATTTAGAAGGAAAACTCGACCGGATCACTCCGTAAAGTTGAGATGAATTCCAACCGACTGAGATTTAAAGTATTTAGCGAAAGAAGTAAAAAAAAGCAACACTTCATGGTCGAGTAAAACCTCGATTTTCGAAACTTTAGAATCGCTCCGTCGAAGTCCGCAGGTTTGGAAACCCCGAAACGAGGCGGCCACGCATCGAGCGGGAAACCGAGAACAATGCATCCAGACCGTGAAACTTGCACCCGCGAAACAAACCCGAAAAAAAGTCAAACAGAATTTTCCGTGTTCCGCGATCGCATAAAGCCGCGAAGCAGCGAGCCGGAAAACGTAGAATTGCTTCCGCGATCTCAATTACATATTTAATTATCGAAACTCCTGCATCTAGCAACGAGGCCGCTGCGCGGGTGCAACGGAAAAAAGAAATCCTGAAAACGCGCTTTCGCGAAACACGCAGGTACGCGCTGAGACAGAAAACGAAACGCGACCCAGTTCCGGACAGGTTCCGATAGGCGCCGCGCCGGGTTATGAAGTTTTGCATATTCACCTTTTTCCCTGTTTCTCGTACTTTTTATACGTCTAAGATAGTTCTGCAAACAAGCTTATTTTAACGTAGAATACTTCAAGAATGCCCATGAGGTCATGTACTTAATGACATTATCGTCTCACCTATCATTTTATACGCTCTAAAATCATCCGAGAAATTTCGGCAGAGATTTTTGTTTGTAGGATAATAAAGAAATTCCAAAAATTTAACTACTATCATAATTAGGCAGCGGATTTTATGCATTTATGTCAAAATATGGAATAGGAGCAATTTGAGACAGTAAAACCATTCGAAGAATTTTGAAAATATTATTTTATTTTCAGCCTGTTAAATGTATTAAGGAGGAAATTAAATTTTTATATTTCATTCCAGTTTGTTAGGATTTAGATAGAACATTTTTATTTAGCATAAAGATGAATATAAATTGTAATATAAGCCCTAAAAGAAGAATATTTTGTCAGATCAAATTAATTGTAGTGTTACATAAATATATTTGAAATTGAAATTACATCACTGAGATATTATCTTTAGGAGAATGTGAATAGGTGAACTGGCAATGATGTTTGATTTAGTAATTAATATTTCAACTTTTCATATTAATTGGATATTCTGTTTCTGCAGTTGATTAATTAATTTTGCACGCAGCTCATTATACCGTGTCTTGTATCTGGAACATTAATTTATCTCACCACAGAAATTTCTAATTAATCCATATGCAGGCAACCGAACATCTCATTATCATATTCCTTTCAACAATCTTTGTATGTTCTTGTGAAAATATTGCAAAATTCACTCAGATCTCCATTCGTTGGAATACAAATTGAAAACAACCGAAGAAACAAATATCTTATCATTTTGAAATTAAATTTCGACACTGAAGTTTATACGGAAGGAAATGTATTGCTTGTGAAATTGAATTGATTTTTTATCCCATATTTCTAATAAAACTATACTACTTCTGTTTTGATTTCTATATCATTTCTATAAGTTGTAAATAATATTACACAATATTGTTGAATACTAGGTTGTTCGGAAAGTCATTTCGTTTTCTTAAAGGAAAATGAAAGCCAGTATTCTACCATTTGGAATAAGTTTTATGACATTTTGTTCGATGATCTCTTGCGATTTTTCAGACAACTTAAAGATCTCATGCTTGTAGAATTTCTGTTCTCTATTATCGAAAAATTGGGTTATATGACTTTTTACGACTTTATTTCGAATATGTAATAAATAAACTGCGGTTTTTTATGCAATTATGGCTTTTGAAATGTTCAAAAAATGCTAGAATATAAAATATGACAGAATTTAGTACGATTTCAATTTATTTCAGATCTAAAACGGTTACTACCATGGAAAACAAGATTCTATGTTGTTCCACCTTAACACATTATCGACCGGTAATTATTCCATAATTTTGAAAAATCTATGATTCATGGCTAAACACTTTTTAATGGAACCTTCAACAATGACGGCAATTTCATTGTGAATTAACTTTTCACCTTCAATAACGTCATTTAATACTTTCATTGAAGATTGTAATGTAAAAGAAAATTTCTATGCTTTTTTTTGGTACAGCATAATTATTGAAAATCCTATAACCACTAAACCTACCAACACCGGTCAAAATGACCAGTTCCACATTTATTATTTTAAATTATATAAGAATTTATTGTATAAATATCTTCTTCTTTCGTATAAATATCTTTGTCATTATTATAAGGGAACATGTACCAGTTACTTGTAAGGCTCGATAAGTTTAATGTTAACACGCTTTTGATAGGTAAATTGTTCAAATTTGTCTTCAAAAATAGGAAATGGCAGAGCTGGGGAAAATAGTATTTTAAAAAGTAAATAATAAATAATCCTATTTATTTTAAAGTGTGTGTAAAATTTTGGAAATAAAATATTTTATTGACGCAGTAATTGGTTGATAATAAAATAATTTATTTGAGGCAGAAATTTTTGAAAATAGTATTTTATTTTAAGAATATTGAAAATATTTGGACTTTGTCTTTATTTTCAATTTCAATTTTAAATATTATTGCTGAAAATAATGGTTCGCATTCAATAGATTTATGAGTAGAAATAGTTTTCTGTCTCAACAAACCTCAGTAGGCAAAAAAAATGCAATATTCTATTTTGTGTTTCAGATTATTGAAAGAGAAATATTTTATTTTGTGGTTTCGATTGTTAGAATAGAAATATTATATTTTCGAAATTATATATCTTATTTAAAATACTATTTTCTTTCTTTCTTCTAAACTTTGAAATAGTATTTGAAATATTTATTTGGCCAAATAATGCCCACCTCAGCTTGTGTCCCGATGTGTGGCCAAGTATGGCGGTGCGTACAGTCCGGGGGTTCCACAGTTCTGTTCTCAAAATTTGAATTTGCAAAGGAGAGAACGCGGTACGCTGCATTCAACTGGGTTGGTTCGGCAGCGACCTTCTGGCAATGGAAGTAATCATTTGCGCGACAAAAGCGATGCAGATCATAATTTCTATGAAAGACAGCAGCCGACCCGTTTCTCGCGATACAATAATGCCGCTTTTCGCTCGAGCGAAGTGGCACGGCGATACCTCGAGCTTTCGTGAAAACTGTAAGGCGGGCAGTATGGCTCTTCCTTTTGTTTTCTTCTGTGAAAGTACAGACGCCACGTACCTTTCGAATATTTCATTTTTTCTTCTCACGTGCAACATGATTTCACTGCGATATAACCTAGATTATGCCACCTGATTAGGCGCGACGCGGCACGTGATGTTCTTGTTACCTGCGGATGTCCGATCGGATTACAGTAAAGTCTCGATACACATTTTCTCGCAACCATGTACCCAGAATTTGTCTAATCTAGTGCTTCACTCCACTGCCGGCCAAACGCCGAACACTCATCACTGAACGATTGGTCATTTTTCATTATGTTTATTAAGACACCAATTTATATAATATAATGTACAAAAAAAATAA
>CM052326.1:20417361-20454323 GCA_028455615.1 Lasioglossum zephyrum | reverse complement strand
GTGTCAAATTTTTAAATGAAACATTTCATGGAAATAATACAGATAAATGAAATATATCGTCCTTAGTATTGTAGGACGAAATCGTGATGACAAGATATCTCATCCATAGCATCTTTTCTTTACAGAATTTTTATAGAATTAATTTTCTTATTCTTCTTCTTCTCCGTCGAATATAATTATAAAAAATCAAAGTCTCCTCGTCACTCGACATCTTTGTTTTCTTTTAGTAATAACGTGAAGTTTGGTACACGCTTCGAGTATAGACAATTACGCGACGATTACGCTACGCTCCGTGGACAGAGAGCCTAAGTTAGAGTAAGGCAGATTTAAGGATAGGATAAGAACGGCATGAAGGGAAGTGAAAGAGAAGAAAGGGGAGATATTGTAAAAGAACTGTAACCCTGAAGGGAATCAGTAATACAATATATATATACTTCATTATTTTTAACAAAATCATACCTTTACATAGAAGTTAAACTCTCAAAATATTAATCACTTTATTTAACGGAAATCGAGTAATAGAATTCTCAAAGAGATTTATTAAAATTAGGTTACTAGGGGTGAAATGTTGATTGGTAAGCCGATTAAATAATCCCAAGAATACAATTTTTATTTTGATGATTATTGATTGATTAATGTGTACGGTTAAAAAAAGAAATCGTCGAAAAATCGGGGATTGATTCAATCGTTTGTTGAAGTTAATCGTTAATCGTTGATTAAACGAATAAATCGTCGAAAAATCAGCGATCGATGAAGTTAATCGTTAGTCGTTGATTAAACGAAGAAATCATCGAAAAATCGGAGACTGATTTAATCAATTGTTCTAGTTAATCACCATACGGTCTATCACCAAACGACTAAGGAGAAATTTAATCGTTAATCGCAATTAACGACTAAACTAGGAGATTAATTGTTAATTGCGATTAACGATTCAAGTGGAAATTTAATCGTCAATCGGCGATTAATTTTTTGCACAAATCTGTTATGGATCCAATCAAGACACTGATCACAAATAATCAACGTATTACGAGAGTGGGATAATGATACTTCCCAAAAGATGGCAAAATGGTGCATATATTATTAAACAAACTTGATTGTTAGTAGAATTTTATTTGTTTTTGAACAACCGATATTTTGTCTGGCAGCGTGTCACCCCGCTGCGACACAAAGGGAGAGCAAATGCATGATACTTGCGAAGAAAGCGCAGAAAATATGGCCCACAAATTGCCGAACTGCACAAAGGGACACGGCGCGCGTGCCTCTCACAAAGACGCAATTATCGCCCGACAACGTTACGACACCGCGAAATCGCGCTTGCTCTTTCTTCCAGCAACGAAAAACCGTCCCGCCATGCGCCACCGTGTTGGGAGATCCTTGTTGAAATAGTTGCGATTCTTTTCACGCTAATGGCGTGTCCGCGGTAAGAAGCACAGGCGGATTTCTTGCGGTCCCTTCGGCACACGAATAAAAGGCTCCCCGGACAGCCAGGGGAAGTCCCTGTTTCCATTAAGCTCGTAACTACCGTCGACGTTTACGCCGCTACCCGACGCGTTGCCAATAGGATAACTGTACCGATTACTGCGGCATTATGCTTCGATCGTACTTTATTTTAATTCGACTCCTAATTCACCATAAAATAATAATATGTGTATGCATTTTATGAAAGAATAATGTCTTCTGAATACAAAAAAAAAATTGGTGATGTCCTCACAACATAATATAACATACGAGAATACTCAACAATAACATCGACAACATTTTGTACGTATTACTGCGGACGAAAAAGAGTATCAATTACTAGTAAGTAGCCCTACTTAAAACTAGAGTCTTCAACCTTTAAAGTGAGTCTAATTGTACTGTTGTACTACGTTGTTTTTTTAACGATATTATCACACAAGAATCAAGAATTCAGTGCGTAAATACTTTTCGGGTTCACTGTATTTCTGTTCTGATTACATCTTTTATTAAATCATTATAAATGTATTTCAAAATTAAAAAATAGAGTCTTATTTTCACCTTTTCTGAAGAATGATTTTTCCCGAGATTATACAAATATGAGAATTTTATTTGCCTCACCAACGAGAACACATTCTCATTGAATTGTATAAATTTATTCAGGGCAAAATATTTATTTTTACGTATTTCAACCTGAATGAAATACCGCAGTATACATTTAGCCTACGCGACGCGTTGCGAATACCCGCGGAAGTGCCTGCTACCCACGACTGTACCGACGCGATACAAATTCCAATTATGCCCGTTTCTCCTATTCCGCTTACGATTAAGTAAGATGAATAAGCAGTCGAAACTAGCGATCGCCTTCGCGCGCTGCACAGCTCATGGCATCTGCTCTATGAAACATGCCGCCAGCAAACACCCTATACACCGTGAAATAATCAAAATTTCACACTTCGTAGACTGTTATTGGGCGGGTAATTGTTCGCAAGGTAAATACATAGCTTGTTGCTTTGAAACGCTACGTTTCAATCATTGGGCTTGATACAAAACGAACAGCCCCGATTTTACGGTGATTGATTTCGATGTTGGTGCGAAAACAATTGCCGGTTCTCTTCAATTTTTTGTGTGCATCATGTTACAGTGTTTTATTCTCATCGAATGCAGGGTGTTAATTTTAACTCGAACACCTAAATTATTTCTGCTACTAATGAAAGTAGAAACAGACTATTAAATTGGATGTAATTATGATTTTAAGGCGTGCATCTGATGGTGGTAAAAGAATTCTGTGAAAGTCATTTTAACGGTTCTGCATATTAACCCTTTGCAATCCGATTTATTTTTCCATTTTGTTGGCAACTTATTTTAACCCTTTTCACTCGTTTGTCCCCTCTGAAGTACCACTAAAAATTGCTGTACCATTATTCAAAATATTGTTAACATTATTACATAAATGCATCGGTATCTAATTAACTACTATATATTTAGGTATTGTATAAGGTATTATACCAATACCATATCCATAAAATTTCAAAAATCATAGGGAATGGAAATATTCTAGATCCGAAGAAATGTTTAATTTTCCAGTTAAACTTTGTTGCAATTTATAGTTGTTTTAACTAGAAAATAAGGCAATTAAATAAATAAAGGAAGAACCCCAAGCACATATAAGAATTCATTTTATTTACATCTTTCTTTCTGTAATGCGAAGGGTTAACAGTGTACTTTTAATAACGCGATGTGTTAATCGACGTCAAGGTGAGTTCAATGAACCACACCATGACCTTGAAGTGGCCTCGAAAGCGAAAAAATCAGTTTCAGTTTGAAGTGATTTTCCCCTTTATACCATGCAACTTTTGTAGGGCAGGGTGGACAAAGTTATTTCCCCACTCTCTATATTAATTTAAGGTACTAGCTTAAAGGCCTAGCTTCAGTTTTGATAGAGAAGTTTATGCCAATTATTACTGGACTGAGGATCTTCATGCATTTACAGCAAAATTGTTGGAAAATTTTATGAATTGAATATATCAATATCTGATTTCTCCTATTGTTTCTATTTCTTCCAATCGATGCAATTCTTATTTTGCATAAAGATCTGCAGTCTAATGATTACTATATTGTTCTAATTTTTATTTTTTTTGTATCCAGGAAGGCTTCCACTAAGAATAAGATTTTATTTGATCCCACTTTCTTAAAATTCGACTATAAACCTTGAAAATTCCATAAACATCCGCAGTCTAGTCAGTAATAATTCGCAGTCACATTGATTATAATTAATCAATCAATGATTATAATAAATGATTTGCATAAACATCCGCAGTCTAGTCAGTAATAATTGACAGTCACATTGATCATAATAATTGATTATAATTATTTCCTCCTTTGCATTATAACAAACCGCAAGTATAATGGAATTCTTTATTCGTTTAAGAGTTCGTTATTTGTTCAATACATCTAGTGTACACAGCGTATGCCAATAAGAACTGAAAAATGTATTTTGTCCGCTCCTTGCGCTCATCCCCTTAAGCGAGACACTTAAAGGTTTCAGATATCTGTAACCAGGACGAGTCTAGCAACTGGGTCAGGTTATCCAAGTAAAGTTGGAAAACATCTCCGAGGAAAATTTCGCAGTATTTAACGAGTGTCTATCATTCCATGTCACGATTTTGTTTCGCAAGAACCTCTTGATAAATTTCTAAACGCAGTTTAATTCGACAGTTTCGTAAGATAAATCGACGCGGATGTCTGTCGTATAACATCGTTTTTCATTCGTTTCGACCTATTTCCTCGGGACCCAAAACTGCAAATTTCGATGAAACTTTTTGCAGCAGCGATTCCTAACGCGTCGCTGCGCGCACTCAGCACAGGACTTTGAATAATGATATCCTCATTAGAAAACACAGTTATGTATCGGCTACAATCGCTAATGAATATTCATCGGCAGAATGCTCTTATGCATTTATGACTGTTATGTTTTTAAATAATAACTACTGACTCGGTAAATAATATATCATATATACAGTGTGTCCTACGATTTTTCGAGTATTTCCGGTAGCCCGATAAAAAATGAATTAGTTCTTAGACGGCTGCGAAATGCAATAGAAAACAATTCGAGAAAGGTCCATAAAAAATGACGGTCACCTTCATTTTTTTAACATAGGACTATATATTTTTTAGTACATAATAGTATTGCTTAACTCCTAACCAAACCGTCCTAACATCAACAATAATAAGTAATAAGTTGATATCTTTTTCGTATTACAAGTTACTTTCGAAAACGTAAATTGAAAACATCTTCAAACGAAATAATCGTTCACTGTGACGTTGAAAATAACCATTGCAGTCTAATAAACAGATTGTGGATTTTATGCATTCATGAGACAAAATGCCGAACTGCGAAAACAGCGAAAGCAAATCAATTTGAGACTGTTATTATCTACATTCACGTTGACTTCTTAAAATTGTCAAACGAAGAAATACACTTTGATTCAATTTCTGTTACTTACAACCAGAGTCGGTCAAAAATGTTATTTAAATAAAAATTTCGAATAAAGTTGGATTTTTCCAAGTGGGTTTTAAACCGACTTTATTCGAAATTCTTATTTAAATAACATATTTGGCCAATTGTGCCTGCAACTAATTTGTAAAATACTAATCTTCTGATTCGTTAAAAATGGACACAATATTCGATTACTAAAAATGCGATAAAATTGACAGGGTGCGGATAATATTTTTGCAATGGGCTCTCCGGAATTAGCGAAATCCATTTGGGAGATGTCTTTGGCGGCCATTTTTGACTGTTTACCGCTAATCGCGGTACGTGCTCGTTAGGCAGTTATCTCGAACACTTTTCACGCGTTTTGTGGCATCGTAAACGCGATATTAGAAGTTCGAACCCCCGCCGGTGTAATGAGCAGAAGCGTCGCGAGGGTGTAATAACGGCGAGGCGAGCGGCCACGAAATAAGTAAGCTTAATAGCACCGTTATCGCGGCGACCTTACATTTTCGCCTTTAATTACCCTCCTCCCGATGGGGTGGGGCCAAGGGAACACCGTGTCGGATTTAAACTTCCGCCTCGCATTGTTTGCGGTGATGGACAACTTCGTTCCTCCGCAAAGTGGACTTCGTGCCGGTTGAAACGTTTAAATTAAATACAAATATTTATGAAACGATTTGGCGCAGCCGATTAAAAGTTAGCCCTTAGCACTCTAAAAATTGCTGTACCATAGTATATGTCGGTATCTAATCAATTACTATCTTATATTTAAGTGTTGTATGAGGTATTATAACAGTTTCATATTTACTAAATTTAAAAAATTATAGAGAATGGAAATATTCTAGGTCGGAAGAAATGTAATAAATTAATTTTCGAGTCGAAATAGCTCCGTGTGCAAAGGGTTAAAGTTAGTGATGTTGAACACGATAGGGGAAAATAATGTTTCCCTTAGAAATTAATTGAACCTAAGATATGTGAATTTAAAAGGCAATGCATAATTGCATTTCACGATTATATTTCATTTGTATGCACGTATCGTCTGAAATTTAATACCTCAACCTTAATTAAATAAAATCTCTTTTTAATATTACTGCCTTCTTACATTGTTTTATAGAAGTACTATACATACTAGAATTTAGAATCTATAATCTAGATTAGATACTATAATAAGTGCTATAAATATCAGAATTACAATTTCTTCAGTTTCTTCATATAAATCTCCGTGGAAAGTAATGTCGTTTTTTAAAAATATTTTTTTCGAATATGAATTATACAAATAGTGCCATATGGAAAGGGTATAAAAAAGAACACTTTCATATACACTAGATAAGAAATGTCAGTAGAATTTTAGTGTAATTGCATTTTGTACTTTTCTGTCATATTACAAATAAACATGAATGTTTTTAATGCTAAACTGGCAAATCTGCTAGTTATGTATGTTTGGTAATTTTCATAACTACCGAAAACTATCAAATTTAGCCCCCGAAACATATTCGAAATTACCAATAAAGAATAATTACATTATATTGCACGGAATTATAACGTAATTAAATGCTCCGTGAAGTGGCAAATGAATATCTGATTCTCGGTGCAGAATTTTCATGGCGCGAAATTAATTATCACATTCCACCATTTTTAATGTAGAATAAAATGCGCTGGCGTGAAAAGTAAATGTAATGAAAATAGCAAACGCTCGGTATTCCACTTGGTACTGGAACAACAATGCATCTCAATCTGCGGATATCTTAATTTATGCCATTTAACTGTTTCAATTAGTATTTGAAATATAGAGTTTGGAATTTTTGCACAATACTAAGTATTTTAATCAATTTCTACTGATAAGTATGTTTCTCATAGTCGTGAGATATATCACAAAGCGTGGATGTACCGAAAGACAGATGGCGACGTGATATCGAATATTATTTCTAAGAACATCACCAAGAAGAATGATAATCTCAACTTTTTGTCAGCGTGCCTGCCTCGGTCTCCCATTGCTCCGTCAAGGGAATTTAAACGGGATCAAGATAACGCGAGCGAGCGAGCGCTCGCGCGACCTACGTATAAATTTGACGAGTTGCACTCGCCTATTTGTAAACGAGACTGTGCCGATAACAACGGAGGGGTGTGTCTCGCCGGTGATATATCGCTGGAGACGCATTACCCTGATGAGTCTCCGCATCAAAAGTCAGGTAATTTGCAATTAACGAAACTCGACGGTCGGTGTATCCTGCTCATCTTGTATCTCGGCTGGCTGGAAATTTGAATATTTCTACTGGCAAATTGGCTCGGCCCTGGCCCACCCTCGCGATAAAATCGAATCCGAATGTCATTAAAAACCGCTTCTACATCAATCGCCGTTCTCTCTACGTATTTCATATAAAATTTTCCTTCCTCCTTCGTTAGACGCGCCACTTCATTTCTCAATTAATGAATCCTGTTACGCGCAGCTATTCCACTATTGAAATTTGAATATTTTCATAAGCAAATTGCTGCCTCCGGTGCACTGATAATTATGAAATTTATTGCGCGCTGCAGGTTGTCGCTGGAGTACCAACTTTTTCGTTAATTGTGCATTTTCCGAAACAAGAAGCTGTATACGTTGAAAATTAAAACGCTTCGGAAAATAAACATTACCGGACGAAATTAATACCACAAAGTTTGCATTCATTTGTTGTTAGTTTGTTCGACAATCTGCGGATCTAACTTCTGAATAATAAAACAATGTCACTTTCTTCCTTTCTTTATTTTCGTTGAATTTTATGTTTCTGGAATCAAAACTCGTACATTTAAATAATTTAAACACTTTATTTCCATTGTTTCCGAACAATATAACAAACTTCTAATAATTATTAAATTATATGTCTCGATCAACATTTGTTATCCTCTGCGACCTATTTGGGGATAAGTATGGAAACCTAGAACATTTGACAAGGTATTGCAGGATAATGGAGGAAATGATTCAGGCTCGAGGATGTAGTGAGCGGGAAAAAAGATAGAAAAGTTGAAGAGTGGTTGGAGAAGTTAAGAAAAAAGAGCAAAAGAAAAAATGCAAAAGTTAGGTAATGGGGAGGGAAGCAATAAGTATGGAATTAAGTGGGTTAGTGATAATTAGGATACTAAAAGAGTAGGACAGAGTAGGAATGTGTGAGACATAGAAATGAATGAGATAAGGTATGGACTGAATGTGTGAAATAAGATAGTTTTGTACAGATAGGTTAATGTAAACCAAGTCACACATTTCTTAGCTGTAAGGCTGAAATAAAGCAAATTATTATTGTTATTATTATTATTTGTTATCCTCCTTTATTAATTTTCTACTGATTAGCTTGCGGTTACTTCTATACTTATATTTGACACGTTACTAAAAGCATTGAATTTTCCTGCAATTAATAATTGAGTATATAATTATAAAACTGAAAAAAAGTGTTTAGAATTGTTTTTATGGAACGAAAGTTCACAGAATTATCCGTGAATGAATCTTTGATTCGTAGTGAATCGTAATTTTATTTTAGATGAAATTATCCATAAATATTTTTTTGCAACCAGTGACAATGTTTTAGTTAGTTTTTCAACATTTATATATCAACAGTAGTTCTTGTATGTATATATCTTTATTGTATGCATATATCAACAATAATGTTAGGCTAGTTAGTAATTATAATTAGTTAAGCTACAAACGAATCTGATTTCATCTAAAAAGAAAGGCGTAACTGAAAATTTGACGTTTTGTAACACTTTACAATTTTTTGCTGCGTAACTGTTTCGTAAATCCTAATAAATTTTGAACATAATTAATTACATAGTTTTTACTATATATAAAAAAATAGAGTTTCTAGTTGCGTTTTTTCAAGGTTTAAATAGGGTATGAAGTGAAACTTTATGAATTCTCGATAAGAAGGCGTGTTAAAATGTACAAACTTCAAGTTGCTATAAATATTAAACGGCGCAGTGAATCGAACCCAAACTTTGGTAATTGCATTAATTTAGTAAGAATAGTATCTTTTCAAATTTTCAAAAATTTTGTTGCGTTTTTATATACCTCCAGAACATCCTTAAAATACGACAAGGGGTCAGAAAGTGATCGTGTCTTTTCATATGCGAATATTCGTGTGAATGGCTGTATCAAATTCAGCATGGTCAGAGATAAATCGAACATTTCACAGTATCGAAAAGCAAGAAATGGGTCAATTATCAGTGGAGGATCGGACGAGGATTGAAAGCGTCGCTCGTCTTTTTCGGAGTGCTCGAAAATTATTCGAAAATGAAAATAAAACGTTCGGAGTCTATAGCGGGCTTCGAGCCTGTTTACAGTACACTTTATCCCGAATTTAGTCAAAAGCACGAAACACAAACTTGTTGTACGTCGAACTGTTTGAAATCAGAATCGCTTTCAGAGACGATTAACGGCGGAACAAGAATTCCCCATTAATACCGCGCGCGTGGAAACACGCATCAAGTATCACCGGCATTTTCCCGGCTGTTGCCGAGCCTATTACACACGGCGAACAGGTTCGATGGAAGAAAAATTTACTAGGAAGCAACACCAATCCAGCGGTCGCGACCAGTTGCCATCACGTGAAATGTTATTCCGGTTTCCGAGGGGATCGAAGCGTGAGACGAGAACAAGGTTGAATTAGCGCGGCGTGATTAACACTTTCTGAATCGCATGATTCAGCACAGCTACCTATCCCCATGAGTTTCGTAATGATTTGTAGAAAAGATGCAGATCTTCGGTCGCTAATGCATCGTAAATAAAAGATCGAGATCCGCCTGTTTGCTCCAAGAAGTAACAATAAAAACAATTTTTATGAAAAATTGAAGAAAACATAAATTATAAGTCACAAACATCGCCAGGATTTTCATAAAAATTTTTAGAAAAGACAGATCTACGTGTTTAGTCCAAAAAGTAAAAATAAAAACAATTTTAATAAAAAAACTGAAGAAAGTATAAATTATAAGTTATAAATGTCGTCACGATTTTCGTAAAGATTTGTAGAAAAGACAGACCTACGTGTTTTGACCAAAAAGTAAAAATAAAAACAATATTTACGTTATTTTGGGTTAATTGAGTGGGCCTCCAAACTGTGATAGCCCAGGGCCCCAAAAATTAACGGTTCACCGCTGACTGTGGTTCATAACTATAATTTTATGCTATAGTTATAGCAGTACTATAGCACCACTAAAGGTTTCAAGAATTTTGAACGTTCATATGATATCGGAATTTAAATAGCAGTACGTGAAAGTTAGTTTAGTTTAATACGTATTAGTTTAATAAGCCTTAAACGACCAATGTCCATATGACATTTATTCCTACTTGGGTCCATAGAATACTCTGGAAACTTTGGTCCTTAAAACCTGAAACGCTCAGTATAATGAAAAGAGAATGAATGTATTATTTAATTAAATGAAAATATGCAACGAGGATTTTTAATAATGTATTTAATGATGGCACTTGTCTTACTGGAAATCTAGAATCAAAGTTTTATATAAAAAAAACTGTAGACTGTAATAGCATTTGTGAAAAAATTGTACAATCTCCACAAAAATGGATGAATAATATATAATAAAAGATAAAGGGGGGTATACTGTTCAAGGCACGCTGCGAACCAATTTTTTTTCCAAAATTTCTTCGCTAATTGTATTTCACGATTCAGTTTCAGCTTCTTTCAGCTGCGTAACGTTAAGCACTGTCGGCTATTTGCATAAATACGTCGTACCGTAATCCCCCACAAATTTAACATAAGATTTTGATCTGGGGAACATGCTGGCCATTTCACTAAATTGATATTAAAAGTTTCCAACCATAGTGCGGTTCCTCAGCTTTTATACAGGGTCGGTCATGTAACCCTGCCACCCCTAATAACTTCGTTATTTATACAGATACAAAAATCTGATTGCGGATAAAATTATCGTATTTCCGAGTAGAGCCGCGCTCTGATTAGTTCGTATTTTTTCATTAATAACTTCTGTTATTATATGTATACCGAGGGGAAATAGATTCGCTGTATACAAAATTACAGAGTATGGAAAAGTTTAGTGAATTTTAGAAATATTAGAACTTGGTAAAATAAATACATATTTGTACTAATATTGAAACGTTCACTTAAATTGTTAGATATATCCAAGCGTCTTCTTTGAAAGGAGAAAAGGGGACATTGCATGATGAAGCCCTAGTAGCACAAAAATATTAAATGGATATTTGTTTCATATATTGGAAAAATATTTTTTAAGCCACATTTTTTCATATGAGAAAAATATTGGATCGGAATATTGTGTACATGTACAAGAACAAAGATTATCTATATATTAGGAAAAAATATTCTATTTCTAATATGAAATAAAGATTCATTTAATATTTAGAAAAAAAAAATTTTTCTCGTAACATGAAATAGATATTTCCTGCATATTTAAAAAGAAATATTTGTTACTTAATGTAAAACAAATATTGTATGTATATTTGAATATTAAAAAAAGATTGAATCGCTTTTTAATATTGTATGAATGTGTATACAATATTTTGTGTACATACGGGGAGGGGATCTTTCAAAATTCTATATAAGTGGGTCAAGTTAGTGTGGCCAATGCGAAGTCGAGTGATAACTACAATATTTTATCCATATGTGTTATTCGTCGCAGTGTATTAAAAGTCTCCGAACCAATTTATCATGGAATAGCTTCTTTGCGCGAGAAATTATCGTCGTGGTATCGATTCGGGAAGGCAGTTCGATAGACGCGAGCTACGATTCCGCTTTCAAACAGCCCGCTGTCGCCTTTTCCGTTCGTTTCACGTGGAGCTTGTCACCATTCGAGATTTACAAGTGTCGAGTCGAAATTCCTGTATTTGGTTGGGTGTTACCGTTTCAGAAGAAATTCCCATTTAATTAAAACTGTCTAGCTTCCTTTGATATCTAACATCCTAGAATTAATGTTGTCCGTTACGTCGATTAACTTTACCGAGAAATTCACGACTATCCGACCAATTGACAGTACAGTTCGATTAGCAGGAAAATATTTTTGCAATGTCAGCTTTCAGTTTTGTAACTAGACATTCTCGTATTATCTACAGCGTATGAAAATTATTGGAAACGGAAGGAAAATGTCGCTCATATTTCTTGCAACTATTGCAGAGAACTTTCATTGCGGGAATTCGTACCAAATCAAAATTCTAAGAAACACGAGCGAAATTTTCCTTTCGTTTCCAAACATTTTCATAAGCTGGAGATGATGTCGAACTAAAGTTACGTTAATATTTCGACCGTTTTAAAGTTCACCTACTCATTGTTGGAATAAGTGCATAAAATCCACGGTCTAACCTTAATACATTGATATCAACTTCTATTTTAAAAAAGTACAGCACTATGAACGTTTACGAATCTCCAAGCAAATATAATGTTCAAACTTTCTTCAGAAATATTTGTAGATATAATAAACTTCTATATAAGTCTTAATTTTGTCAATGATTGTCTAAAAACTGATATTTGCATAAACATACACGGCTTTGTTAGAGAATATTTAAACGAGATGTATTTAGATTAGTCTCGAGAGATAAAAATTCTTCTGAAAACAAGAATGTATCGTTTTTACAATTTTTAGGATGTAAGTATACGTACAGAACATTCAATCAAAGTTTGATAAAAACATTTCGAGCAGCAAAAGATACTCTGCAGCATTCCTCATGGAAGTATTGTAATTAAAAGGATATTGTAAAGTATCTTTTGCTGCTCGAGATGTTTTTCCGAAGGATTTGGATTTCGGAGACAATCGGTAGCAATAAAGTAGCGCGATCGACGACGCAGTAATAAAAAGAAGCAGAGGTAACGATAACGTCGGAATGGGCAATATTTCTGTGATTATATGGTGACAGTCGTGAAACAGAAGATGAAGCACGCTCGAGCAAAAATAATGAGGAGCGGAATAAGGACATTTATATTGCCACGTGAATGTACCCTCTCATTCGAGTTACTGCTTTCCTGGCACATGAAATTATTATTAACCTTGAAACATTTGATCGCGGAAGACAGTTCCTGCAGACAGATTTAATAAACTACATACTTTTTAATTTAACCCTCGCAAAGTCTAATATGTAACACATAAATAGTAAAGTGGGGTCGGTCTCTTAGACTACGACAAATGAATTTCATTTTTCCGGGCAACTTTATTGCCATTATTCGGACTATTACAAACCTTTTTTTAAAACAAATTAGCCAAATCGGTCCTGCCGTTCTTAAGTGATACGTTTACCAACGAACAGTATTTAATTCTTGTTTATTTAGAAGATAGAAGATTATGTGACGACTCGATACTTAAAATCATAGTGTTTACAAGTTAACAAGTAATTGACTTATTAAATTGTAATTATTAGTACTATTAATATTATTATTATCACTAAATCAATACTAAGATACTTAATATTTCTCTTGGGTGATTCTTTTCTCACAGTTTTGCATTTCATCTATTCATGTTTCTCATAAATCCATAAAATCCGTAATCTGATAAATGTTATGTAAAACTCGCAAAAGAACACTAACAAAATTGTCAAAATGACGTGTTTCCAATTTCAACACGAACGTAAACGCATCCAAATGCATGTTTGTACGTAACAATATTGGGGAATCACATTAATAAAACCGTGTCTATACAACCAGAAGCAAACAAGTAATCATCAATATGCATGTCACTTAAAGTATCCGATGAAATAACGAGACTTATGGAGGTAATCTAATTTTGTATGCAGGTTACACAAAATTTGCAATAATTAAGCAATGCGATCGGATTAATCCTGCGAGTGGTAAAAGTTTAATTAAACCGCCGATAAAATCGATATAGTCGTAAATAAAGAATTAATTAGTATCCGCGTTATCCATTTATTTGTTTCCTCGTTTACTGCACCATTTAGTTATAATTATCATATACATATTTTGTGATGAAATTAATCTATTAAAATAGATTATAAAACTTATGCGAATGATCTGTTCAAAATTCACCTCTCTATAGTATTAAATTGTTCCAAAAGTTTCTTTTGTGTTATCATATGTATGTTAAATTACTTTTACGTGACCACCCAATTTCTCTTTGAAAAATAGATTATAAAATAAATCTCTGATATGCATCGACAAGTATATATAAGCAACATTTTTAATCAACATAAAATGTAGTTTATAATCAAGTGCGTAGCTCAAGAGAAAATTAATCTAATTAATAAGAATTTGAAAAAATTTAAATGAATTGTAATTCGATATATAAAGGCCGAAGGCAGTCCTGTCCTAATTATCCGTCAGCATGCCAGCGTTCACGGACAATTAACAAATGTTCCATAGCCATTCGACATGGTGAGAGCCGCGCGGTTTTAAATTTCTAAAATTTCATCCCGCTCACAACAACGCCTGTTATTCCCATGATACGATTTTATTAGAAAGTTTCTTGTTGCTCCGAGCTCGTTACACCGTGCTACACGATCGGCTACCGTTCATTATTAGCTCGCGGAGTGAAATAAAATAATCGTTGTCGTTCCAGACGTTAAAGCACGCGTTTCTCTATCAAAGCGGCGATTTCACAGGCTCCGATCGGTTGCACAATGCGCGCGCCATTGCTGCGGTTTGTTGCTTTTTTTCGTGTCGGAAAAATAGCGTATAATCGGTGCCATTATGCAATGAAATCCCGCTGCTGATCCCTCGAAAATCCGTGATCGCTCCATGGGTCGCTCACCGTCACGATTTAGAAAGGGAAAGTGTGTCGCGCTGTCTCACAATACGAATAAACAATGAGATAACGATTGTTCTTCCTTACAAGATAACTGGACCTTCAAGTTCTGATTTTAAAGAAATATATACATAGAATGACGTAGAAATACTATAGATATTCTTATCTTTAACGAGCAACTTACTGTTAAATTTATTATATTTCGAAATTCTAATCGTAAAATTAAAATATTGTAATAGGTTTTTTTTTCATTTATTTGTTATTGGGTGAAGCGAAAATGTTTGCCCCGTTTTAGAGGAAGTTGTTCTCCATTAGCGCGAGATGTTATTAAAGAATAAAATTTGCTAATAATTTAAACTTTATTGTTACCAGTAACATTCACAAATGCCGGAAACAATTGTATGATCCTTAACAATGCTGGCGCAGAACCAGGCAGAAGTCGAATCATTCTCCGACTTACTCCTAATTATATCCACAATTGAAGCTGATCTCATGGATGAAAACTTAATGAAGAAACGGGAAGTTCGGCGCGGCCAACGGTTTTCGGAGAAGAACAAGCACTCCCTTAACTCCGGAACTTATTAAACGTTGACACAAGTGTATTGGAGTTGGTGGCGATAACGTGAAAAAGTAATTACTCAGAACTGGTGAATAAATGTTTATGGACCATTCTCTTTTTTCGTTCCATTGAGATATCTTTCCCGACAGTCGATTTTGTATTCAGCCACTGGCGAAACTTTTCAGCTCGCCCTGCTAGTAATACGATATTTACCTTCTCGGAGTTGATGTTCAAAAGTATGCCTTCCCGTCTAAATATATAGAACTTCAGTCGATATTAATTCTTGCAGACTACTCGGAGAAATCGTAGTCATATTCAATTCGAGATAGACACTAATTCCCGATAGCCTGTTTACCTAACAATTAAATTCCACGTCAAATAAAAATTACTTGGGAGATACATTCTGAAACTGCTTGGGAGTTTCTGGAGTCTGGAAATTCGCTGAAAAAGGGCTATAATTAAAGCAGTTTAAAAATATGTGATTCGATTTAAAAAATCTAAGTTGATCTTCAAATTTCCTAAGCACCTCCACCTCAGAAAAAAGTAATATACACAAGTATAACGGGCCCCTGGAAACCAAACAACTTTTGTCTGAAACATTTCTTCCTATCTGAAAACGTGGTAAAATGTATTCTTTTTTTAAATCAATGATTGACTTCATCAATCGTCCATTTTTCAATGATTCCTTTTTCTAATCGTACACATTAATGAATCTTGGTTAAAATTTTAATTGGTTAATGCCCAACTCTGGTTGGGCTGTATACTCATTTTTTCCTCTCACTGTAAATTTTAAATCCACGAACGGTGTTTATTATCTTTTACGGGCCCACATATTGGCAAGAGAACAGTTTTCGTTTATTTCTGTTTCCTTGCGTAATTAATTTCGAGACGTTGAATATAAACGCTAGCAATCGTTCTAAAACTCGAATGCATTGGTAAACAGTTCCTTAGGTAAATCTGTTGTGTGTAAAGTACACTGGAAACGAATACTAATCAGGGCCGTATAAAACAGCGGACATCAAAGGGGAACATAGAAAAGGAGGCAGAATGCACGGAAACCGCGGTGTACGATGCAAAACAGTCCATTTCGAGATACATTCATTACCATAATTTCAGCGTTTCCGTGGCACTCTTTCCGTAATAGCTGTCGCTAGCGCAAACCACACGAAAGAATCCCCAGAACTTTCGGCGAGCCGAATTTGCATAAAAATTTCGCGGACCGGTGTTTCTCCATCAAGGAGCGAACGCTAGCGCGAAAAACTGCAGCGTTTGCCAACTGTGTACGAATGACTAACTCGTTTGTTTCGACTTCCTGAATTCGAAAAGAAAATTACCTTTCAGAAAGTAAGTGCTCCCGGACTTGGTAATGACTACATATTCACAGTGCCGAAGAACTAGGGTAATCGTACCGATTAAGGCGTCATCATGGTTTGATCGTACTTTATAATAATAATAAAATAAAAATTCAAGAACAAATTGGAAGCCCTCTAAGCCTAATACAACGTAAGAAAATATTAAAAACTAAAATCGGTAACATTTTGTACGTACTACTGTGGACGAAAAAGATTCATGTTCTAATTACTGCGTACCCATTACTGCGGATTAGAATTCGAAATATATGAGTGTATAATATTTTTATTTATTACATTTTAAAGGAATAAACCTTTTATTAATTTCAACACTGTAGTATAATACCACACAAATAACTAAATACATTCTTTTAACAGATGTTTGAGTAATATTAATTATCTTTACTTTGGAGCTGTTTTAAATTATAAGAACCTTGTGAAGTTTACAACATTTCACAATTACATTTTCATGGATTTTTACAGTGTAAACTCTGTCAGTCTTTCTCAATTGTTCTTCCTTTTAATCTCTTAAAGTCTCCATTCGTTCTTTGTTGTTTGTTCTTAGGTTTTCTGTTCAATGAGCAGAACTTTTCCTGCACTTCACTCGACTTTGTTTTTTATTTGTGTTTTATAATACCCTTTATTTTAACTTTTATTGTTGCGAAGTAACTATAAATAGCTAATAATAAAACTTTCCCCTGTGCAATTTAGCACAATATAAAGAATGTACAATCATGTGAACGACTGTACCTTTTACTGATATTATTTTTATCTTTTATGAAGAATGTTTTTTCAAATCCTGATATTATACATGTAAAGAAAATATATTTCTTTAGGTTTATTAGAAATAGATAGACAGAATATATATTTTTATGTATTTTAATCTCATTATAACATATAAAAAAGTGGTACAAAATTAGTAATTGTAAAAAAAGAAAATTGTTTAGAACTTTATTGCAATTCTGAAAGTTTAACTTTAGCGAATTTTACAATGTTACGAGAATGTGAATAAGGTTTATATACGTTAATGACGAATGGTCCCGTTCCTCGAACACAATTCCTTCGTCACTTACACTTATCGAAAGTAAAATGTAATGTAAATACTGGGAATTCCCAGATAACTTATAAACTAGTTCGTGTCTGAAAGTCTATACAACAAGATATCATTAATTCTCACATTATCAATGACCTTCTTCCATAAAATTACACACGTGTGCTTATCGTTTGTCTTAAGCGTTCAATCAATTTGCCACATTTCCTTTTCCTGGGTCTGCGGGATTTCCTCGAATCCCATTAAAAGCTTTATCAAGTATTCAAATTCACGTAAATACTTTATTCCCTCTCTAGCGAACGACTAAAATTCTTGGGAAACAAATAGGACATTTATACTACGATGTAATACACGTGACATAGACGTATACGAAAATAAAAATTACGAGAAGCAATCGTCGAATACTTTTTCAATTCACTTGAATTCTCTTCAAAATTGATATGAGCTTCTGGCTCAATAAAGAGTGGCACCTGTCACTGGACAGACACTTCAGTTAACGAACAAAGAGAATTTTCAAATATTTACTGTCCGTCGACTTTGTTATTGACACGTTTCAGATGTATACGACAATGATGACAAAAGATTGTGATTGAAAAAAAACAGGTGGGTCAAAAATGTACTGTAACAGAAATTATCCTATGCTTGAACACTTCAAACGAGAAAATAAAAGACTGCAATCTTTTGCATGACAAAAAGTTATTTTCAATCTCTAGCACAACATCCAAAACATGACCATGTAGACCTTTGTAGTTTAAATTGCTAAATAATATTCGTATTTGAGATAACTGAGATCCAGAGTTTAAAAAAAGTAAAAGAAAAGCACCAAATAGATTTTGTTAATGTACGTTTTCTCGCATTTCAATACAGTAAAAATATAAATGAACTTTTGCCAATGTACACGTCGTTCTACAATTCTCATACTTGTGATAATTAAAGATTCACAGTCCAAAAGAAATAATATGAAAATACTACTTAATTATTTGGCAAATGTGCAAGTATCTTGCATTTCACATACTGGAACACGACATAAATACATGAAAGGCCCATATTTTTGAAGAATTGAAATAGAAGTACAGTAATATTATAAATAACTAAACCTTATTATTAGACTTCGGATGTTTAATAGTCCAGTCAACGAAAACTTGTAGAGGGAGTCGGAAGGAACACAATTTTTGACTTTGGGACTTTGTTTGGACTAGTTACGAGGTAAACATACTAAAAGTCCCCACTCCTAGGAGGTGAGCGGAGTGCAGGGTGGCACGTAGACGGTCCCTTTTTTCGGTTTCTCGCTTATATCTCGGAAATTATGCATCCTAGCGATAAGACCATTCTATAAAAAATTGAAGCTGCCAGAATGTGCCACAAGATTGATTCTATTCAGTTTTTCGCTATCGCGCATAGTTTCCGAGACATCCGCGCTCAAAATTCGCTTCATGTAACTATAACCGAAGTAATTGAAGAGCTGTGCAAAAAGAAAAAAATCTAGATTTTGTTCTGTAAATAAATTTATATAATCATCTTAATGGCTTTTATTTAATGTGCATTAAAAATCATTCTGTGGCCCGGTACAAAATGCTTCAATGTCAGGATCAAAGATTCAATGTCAAATATGTGTGGATGTGTGGCTACCGTTGACAGATATTTCTGCTACAAAAAAAAAGTTTATTTTGTTCAACTCGTCCTCTCCCCATATTAAATCCTGGGTGCGCCACTGCGTCAGAGGGCAAGGAGCCGCGTGAGCTTGCGAGCTACATGTTGGAACTTCTGATGTATGAGATTAGCAGATACAAAAACGCGACGCTAAAGAGGTACATCCATTTTTGGTCAGCTTCACAATAATTCTAATTAATTGTAACACACTTGTGCGAACGGTTTTTCTTCAATCGCCAATGCTTCAACTCGATTTCTACGTCTGATAGCACAGAAGACCAGGTCATATGTTGTGTTGCTCCGCTATAAGTCGATGGCTCAGGACAGCCCTCGGCGTATTGCGGTGCAGAGTACCCTATGCGGCTTGACTTTGTTCCCGAGTGGGCCGAGAGTGAATAGGGGGAATGTGCCAGAGGCTTGAATGTAGCGGCAAACTACAAAGTGGTCGGCCGAGCAGCGATATCTTTCGTTGGAAAACAATAGAATATGACATACCCTCTCGTTCGGGCGCTAAGCAGCGTCGAGCGGGCAAGTTCGAAAGGAGATGAGGGGTAGCGATTTTCTTATTGCGAAACAAGCGTCGTCTCATAGCGAAACGAGACTGTGTAATTAACAGTACAGGAGAGATCATTCGGGTGGTGAGATTGGAACAAATTACTGGTTGTTACTCTGTGTTTTTCAGTTTAGCTTAATGTATTGATCAGGGGTGGCCAACCATCGGTGCATTGGATCCTTGCACCTGTACCTATTATTTCATATTTTCAACATATTCATATAGCTTTCTCACTTATCAGTTCGTCGTAATTTTTGAGTTTACAATTGTAGAATGTGAATTACGGTGTTCAGGTTATTGTAGATTGGTGCTCCGATAAACTTGTATCTTTTGAACCGGCGTAAATTAATTAATTTGGTTGCGTGATGGAGTTATTCCTTTTCCTCACCAAAGCGAAGCAGATCCTACGCCTATCCCTATTTTCCAACACCAACAATGAACATACGAAGTTAGAAAAAGTGCTCGAGTTGTATGGTACATCTGAAACTATGAATATCTATTACTTTCTGTGCACTGCTTGAGAGAATATTCCATTTTATCTTCCAAAGGACCTTATTACAATTAATAAATTTTTAAATTACATTATATAATTTTATATAATTTCTGATATTACATAAAGATTTATTTTATAATAAGAAAAAAATATTTTTTCATAATATGAAATAAATATTATCTGTACATTAGGAAAAAATATTCTATTTCTAATATTAAATAAAGATTCATTTTGTATTTAGAAAAAAATATTTTTCTCGTAATATGCAATAGATATTTCCAGCATATTTAAAAAGAAATATTTGTTACTTAATATAAAATAAATATTGTATGTAAATTTAAATATTAAGAAGAGATTGAATCTCTTTTTAATATTATATGGATGTGTATACAATATTTTGTGCCACTAGGGGTTACTTTGGCCGCGCGAATGTGACAAAAATTGAAGCATGTTATTGTAAATGGTTGACCACCCCTGGTGTAGATCATTCGAGCCGGTATTACAGAAAAAAGGATCGGTTTAATAATAACGTCAACTGTTTAGCATGATGGAGCGTTGTCACACGTGGTACTGATACGGGTCCGTTGCCACGCGATGCCAGTTATGAATCCGTGTTGCCTGGTTGGCGTTACGTCAACGACAACGTTAGCGAAATATCTTGTCCCGTGAGAAATCGGCTTAAAAGTACGACATTTCTCGATATGATCGACCGGTCTCCCAGTGACTATGATACATCTGAATTCCTGCGCGTCGCTCCTTTCCCGATTCCCTTCCGAATAAGTAAAATAGCAACATTGAAATGTTCCCGACGCGACCTACCGGGAAAATGACGCGCCGCGCCGGTGATTTGAAAGTGTTCTATCTCGCGTCATGATAACACGCTGCGCATCCGAGCATTATTCAGTAGAACCTCGTTTATACGAACCAATTAATGGTAAGCCTTGTGTACGCGGACTCTTCACCGAGTCTCTCTTACATCTCGTGGTAAAACTGTATAAGATAATGAATGAAAAGTGTATTCTGCTCAGAATGTTCTTACTCCTTCATGCTACGGGATACGATTTTCAGTGGAATAAACCAGTTTAGTGAAATAGGTAACTTTTAAAAATAACTTTATTATAAAACAGTTAATACAATCCCCGGCACAATGTTTCCGATCGGAGTCGCTGATACCGATTTTTAGAGAAAACATTCACAATATAGAAGTAGAAAATATTACTTTATGGAGTTAAAACTGATGGGAAATAACATAAGCATCCATTTATTATAACAAAGGAACGAGAAAATAAACAGAATGTCATACGGAAAAAATTTTACGATTAATAGAACTGCTGGAAGAAAGTTTCAGATTCGATTTACACTGTCCAACACCGTTCAACAATTACAGTTGGCTGATTCCTATAGAGTTTTCTAGAAAACTCTCTTTAAGAAAATTTTAAGAAACTTTTTAAGAAAATTAATGTGAAAAAAACATATTTTTCAATTTTAAACAAATATTGTCATGTTATTATACAAGATATTGCATTGTTCTTTGTAGCAATTGATTCTGTAGACTTTTCCGAATACAGTGATATCCAATATTAATACATTATGAATCTTTAAACATGTTTAAACAATCGTTAAAGATGAAGAGACAACCTTTTTACGCCAATTTGTGAGGATATTTATCAGTTTATCTTAAAAAATAAGGGTGCAGTGGAAAATCAAACTATATCACTCGATAGAGCAGAGAGAGAGAGAGAGAGAGAGAGAGAGAGAGAGAGAGAGAGAATTTTATCTTGAGTCTAATCCAACCCCAACCCTTTGAAGTTAACAGGTCGATGTTTATTTCGAACTAGAAAGCAAAATATCTTCGCCGGATATGAGTCGCCTCCAGTGCCGCACCGTATCTCGTCGTATCTTTTTGTTATTTTTGAATTATTTGTTCTGCTTCTTCCTTAAAGCTCAAAGAATTTCAGTAATAATTGAAAATACGCTCTTTTAGGTGCGACGAAACTATTATTAATAATGTGTAGTCCCAACTATATTTTGTACGACCGCCAGTGTTGTAATTTGTATTTCATTAACAAATCAAATATTTCATTGAAGTTTTAATTATCAGCGAATTTTATTCTTAAGTGACATCTATTAAGAATCTATTACAAAAATCTATTTGTAAGGTTAGAATTTTAAAGTATCTATACTATTTCTATGTTATTTAATATAATTCTTTAAAATCGGAATTTATAGCCCCGATCTTTCCATTGTATAGCGTGTTTGGATAAATGAGGTTCTACCGTAATTCTAAAGTAACAGGGACGATGTTTGCGAGCGGAAACGTCCAATTTAAAAATTAAAAATAATATTTAACCGCGCGTTTGTGGCTTAACCGCCGGAAATGTTTATGAAGCTTCATGGCACGAATTGGACGCAATCGTATCTATTTCGGAAATATAATTGCGCTGGCGAATTAACACCATTAAATATTCTAATCTCATTCCAAGGTTTCACGAGTTTGCGTATCTCCGGTTTAAGACCGTTTGTCGACCGAGGTGTGAACAAAACGAAATGGTAGGGAAAAGTAATGCAGACGAGTAATGCAATGAAACTTACACACGCGTACGAAAAAAATTGGTTCATACAATATCTTTGTAACGAAAACAGTAATTTTTAAAAACCAATTTTTGTCTCTTCTTTGGCACTAACATTTGCATATCGGTGATGGAAAAATTGATCGTCAGCGTTTAAAATACGTTACGGTATTATGTTCACGCTTGAAGAATCACCTCGAAACCACGTTGAAAAGTAGAGCTTTTAAATCCCCCGATATAAAAAAGGAAAGATTTATAATTAAAAACTGGAAGGAAGGCCGAAGGTTAACTCTGCTTGACTATAATCTCAGAAAATAGGATCGAAGCACGTAAAACACGAACGTATAAAGGTTTGAACAAATTAAATGTATTTCAAATAGTTCTACAAATTTTTCTTCAATTTTGCCGTTTAAATGAAGCACTAAATCTTTCGGCAACGAACAAAATATCTTACATTTAAAATCGTATTCACAGTATGCAATAAAATGATCTACAGGGTCAGCGAAAAATGTATTTTCTTGAAAGGGGTGATTCCTGAGGTCACGTGAAGTAGCTTTTTCCTTTGTAAAAATTTTCTCCGCTGCTTTGTTAAGGTGTTATTAACGAAAAACAACTCAGCCAATGTCAACGTTACACTTGCTGTAGCCTCGCTCTGTTTGGTCCGTGTTTTTCTTTAATAGCTGCTTAACAAAATCGCGGAGAACGCTTTCGCAAGAGAAAAAGTTACTTCAAAAGACCAGGGGAATGATCCCTTTCAAGGAAGCAGGGGAGCTTGGGGTAAGACGATGATATACATATACATAAATATATGTATATCACTCTCACATGTTTTAATAAACTGAATATTAATATAAAAGAACATAATTTTGAAAATACACATAGAAAAAAATGGAAAACTACTCGTTATCTTACCCAACCACTAGGTATGATGGCGAACGTATTAGGTTAGGATGGGTAATACATTTAATGGATGATACAGTTTTGGCATTTGGACGAGCCAATGTTCTTATAATTGGTGCAAGACTCGTGCCACTAACATGAACATTTAAAACATTATATCCAGCCTTTTATAAAAGGATCTACAATTTTCCTCCCACCGCCATGCTCCATGAAGGGCAGTTATGTTTATAATTTTCATTAAAATAGAATTTAGACATAAAATTGATGTTAAACTAATGTGTAATATTAAAATTTTACGAATATCTAGATTACCTGTTATGAAAAAATTTTCATTAAGTTTTTATCCCTTAATTCGATTTTTATGTTCCTTTAAGCCACGTGCTTGAAACGATTAATCCCAATTAACTTTCATTTGTTTAATCCAATCTCTATTTTAACGACAAATGTTAATTCGACCATTTATAGGTATAGATGTCACAATAAGTAAATCGCTATCTTACCCCAATCTCCCCTGCAATATTTTTGAGACATCCTATATTTAGGCACTATTTCCTACCTGAGGAAGCATATACATTATTCACTTCGCTCGCAACATCATTTCAAGTTCATCAAGGAGCAAACGCCACAAGAACAAATGCCGTAAATTAACATTGAATAAGAAACAAACAGACCTGCGACACAGCCAGAGTTCTTTCAAATTATTCAAATCAATTATTTCAATTTATATAATTTAGTTGACGGGAATTGTCGATGAAATTTGGAATCAACTAATAGCACACCCCGGATATTTCGTGTTCACGTTCGTCTCGTGCCGCAATAATTATTCCGGAAGAGAACGAGACGCTTCCCTCGCCATGATATCGTCGAATTGAAACGCTACTATTGAAGTGCGCCGTGAAAAACGGTCAATCAAGGTGGAGAAGCTTTTTTGTGTCTGCCGCGTTCCGATCGTCGACTTCAATTAAAAACGAATAAAATACAGCTCGTTGAAGCTCGCAAATTGACCGAGCCAATGAAGTAATGTAACGGGGAATCCAGTCGAAACGAAGTTACCGATCAAATCGGACCGTCCGTTCTGCATGGAATGCTCGAATCGCGAAATGAATTCGCCCATTCAAGGTCAAGCATATTGCGCAACGGGACCCTATTGCGCAACTTGTTGTGTAAAATTAGAAATTCAGGGATTTTTTCAGGAACAACAGCGCCATTTTAAGAGTGCCCGAGCGAGAGTGTGGTAGTATACTTCTTCGTTGAGACACACGGACATTACTAGATCCGCATATACGTATTAAATTACAGTATTACAGTAAATTACACTAAATTTTTAAATACTGTCCGGGGTCGTCTACCTAAACGTTGTCCAGTGCCTACTCACGACAAACCGATGAATTCTTTGTCAAAATCAAAGAACTTCCGATAGAAATGATATAGAGCGATGACATTTTTTAAAATTAAACCTGAAACTTTTCGGAATAAGGGATAATTATGGAGATTATAAACTTATAAAATTATAAAAGATTAATATACCATATTCTGCAAAGTTTAAGCTTCAATTTTTAAAAAATTTCATCGCTCTAATTCATTCCTATCAAAAGTTCTTTGATTTCGACACAGAATTCATCGGTTTGTCCCACTGTGGCCGCAGGGCTAATGTCGGCTCGGGTATATCGGTGTGAAAACCATGAATCGAATGTTCAAACTTCTTACTTTTCATTATTTCTTTATGGGACTTTCAAAAACGTATTTCTGTCTATTTTCTGGTTAAAACAAGACCAAACACGATATAGTTTCAATTGTATTTAGTGGCGTAATCAACGAAGAAAGTTTCGCCCACAAGAAGAGTTGGGCTTTAATCGATTAAAATTTTAATCATGATTGATTGATTAATGTGTACGATTAAACGAAAAAATCGTCGAAAAATCGGCGATTGATTCAATCGATCGATGAAGTTGATCACCATACGCTCTATCCATAAATTGTAATATGCAGGGAGAGGGAGCATTAAGCGGACGGAGAATTGAAAGTTAATCATTAATCAATTATCCGATTGACGATTAATAATCGTTAATCGCAATTAACGACTAAAGTATAAATTTAATCGTCAATCGGCAATTAATTTTTTTCCCAACTCTGCTCGCAAGGAATGACAGCGTATCGGAAAGAAAGAGATGCGGACTCGATTGAAGTCTCGACGCGGTAGACGCCGTCATAAAAAACAATGTCTTCTATGCAAACGCTGTGCGTCCAGAGTACGGCTGTTGGACAGTATTTAAGGATTTACTGTACAAGGGTTTGTTTCATACAGAAACTGACGCTTCAATATCGCAACGAGGAGTTCAGAAGCGGTCAATTGCGATTCCTAAAAGTCCAATCTATGCAGGTACTATTACGGATATTACACGTTCCACAAAATGCAATTAAGGCAATTAACAAGTATAACCATCGTGGTTGGTGTAAGTCTATAGCTATCACCGTAATGCACCATTAGCTACGATAAAGGGTGCGAGGAATGATAGTTCCTCGTAATTGCTGGTTACACCTCAAAGGGACAAGTCCGAGCTTTGGGAGCCGTAATTAAGAAACCCATATCAATTTTACGCACCGTCCAATCACTTATCCACCTCCTCTTAGAAACCATAACGGTTATTTATAATAGGAAATACTAATTTTGCTTCAGTTTGTAGCGTTAACAGAAAATATTTTCTGTCAAACTCCATAACTTTGACATCTTGACACCTATTCTCAAATTTTTTGTATAAATATATTTTTATACTGCAACTATAAATCAGTATAAATATATTCGATAGAAGGCCAAAATAATGCGACCACATTTTTAATTCTTCTTAAGTTTTTAATAGTAAATTATTAGGAAGGTGATATTAGATTTTTTATGGTTTAGGTTCAGTTTGTAATATAGTGGCCTTGGTGATTGAGGACGTGAATCATAATATTTTTAATTTTCAGTGGTAAAAATGTTAGTACTTACTAATAGGATTACTCATGTAATCTTTAATGGCAAATATATGTGAATTATTTTGCATGTTTTGCATACAATTATTTTTATGCAACACAATAAAGTCAATTGAACACACCCTGGTAAGTTGACTCAAACACAGAGCCGTCAGATCAATATTAAATCTACCGAGATTAAATGTACCAAAACAGTCAGGTCGTTTAGTCCGATTATAAAAAAGTTATACTATTGTAATGTACGTTCTAATACTTTCGCGGTTCTCATGTATGTAGGTGCGTGGGTGTTGCACGAGTGGATAAATCGGAAGTTGACGGAACAGGTAATCGAAATAAATCATTCACGGTGAGAATTATCGTGGGCTTATCGCGGGGGCCATGATTCAAGATCGACGAACAAGAAACTTCGGTCGGACAACGGGTAATGTAATTCCGATTTTAGGACCGGATGCGGAAGGATTTGTCGGTGAAACGGCGACACACGTGTTTACACTAATACGGGTCGACGTGGATTCGAAATTATAACACGCTGGACACACACGTCCCGTTCCCCCCGAATATTCATGAAATTAGATTGATTTATACCGCGCCGGGGATTATTTAGGGTAGACGCCGAAAATCGAAGAGATCGCGTGTATTATCGACAGTATCGACGCGAACTAAACATGTAACGCGTTGCGTTTATGATGCACCCTAGATTTTGCCCGCCAATGCCGCAGAGATAATCGAAAATATGGTCGCGGGCTCAAAGGGAACATTATATGTAGTACATTTCGACGGTGCGAATTGAATATATGTATGTATTATCATTATTATTTATTGCTTATTTATTTAATGCTTCAAACCAAGTATGGTTTATGTAGCACATACAGTACATGAATATATTAACGTATTACATAATAGCTTAACGCGTCTCTTAACCTAACTGAACTTAAAAAAATATATAAAAGAACTTTTTAAAAACCACGCTTATAAATGATAATAAACATATATAAAGTATATATTAAATTATATAAAATTTCTAAAATTATATAAACATTAATAAGTAAAAATTATATAATCTATATAAATTAAAAACCACGAGAAAATAATTTTTTTTAGATATTAGTGACTATAAATAAAAGCGGGGAGGGCTAAACTATATTAACGTAATCTTCGTGGCCGCTCCACGTTTTTATTTAAAGTCAGTGATATGTAAAAAAATTATTTTCTCCTTTTTAGTGAATTTTAATATAAGTTTGGTTTTTAAAAAGCTTTTTATATATATTTTTTTAAGTTAAGTTAAGTTAAGATGTGCATTAAGCCATTATGTAATACGTTAATATATTGCATTGTTATCCAGTTCTGAGCTATGTTCAAAGTTTCAAATCTCTATCGTGAAGTGGTTAAAAATTCGATTATAAGATTTGATAAAAAGAACACGGCAATGTATACACGGCTCTTGTATACATTGGTGAATCAGTTTTCGTGTAATAAATAGAATGTTAATTTTGGTAAAGTCGTAATGGAAAATAATATAACGTTATTATTAATTTTCAGTAACCTCATACGTTTCACGGAATGAACGAAATTCAGAAGGCATCGAAGCAACCGCATTTTATTCGACTTCTTATGCACACGCGCGGCACTATGAATACGCGAACGTCGTCACACTGTTTGTGCTCCAACACTCTAATGAAATATTCAGAACTGAATGTGGGTTACGTGCACGAGATAACATTTTACGGGAGTTTTTTTGAAAAGCATCTCTTTCCTCGAAGGAAAATAAATTTATATTCATAAATGAATGACGCGATCAGGGGTTGCGTTCACGCAAACAGCGACTTCATAATGAGTATGTGCCTATGTACATCTGTATATCCTGAATTTATATTTCTTATTTTCCAACCCCTTATTTTCTACATTCAAACGTTTCTTGGGAAATGTGTTTTCAAAAAGAATTCTATGTTTTTACATTGAGACAGTTATTTGGTGATTAGTAGACTGTAACTTCTGTTTCTTATTATTAACGGGGAAAATTTTTATTTTTTATGGAAATCCGCAATCAACTAGACTTTCTCTGCAAAATGAAAATTGTCCTCGTTAATTATAAGAAACAGAAGTTAATTGAAAATATATTATGCTAATAACTTATTAGTTTTAAGAAAATAGCTAGTTTCATTAATTTTGTAAGAAGCATTTTCTCATAGTACTCAAATTATCTTTCCTCAGTTGCAACGAGAGGTATGGTATAACACCTCTAATGGTTTTCAAAGGAATAGAGACTCTCATTTCAGTTCTTTCGACAGACGAATGTCCAATTAGAGTAATATCCAGTCTGGTACAAAGCTAACACCGGTTTTATTTGAGATGAATCGTGGAACTAATATGATCCAGCGTTTTCGTTATCACTTCCAATTTTAATTTAAAGGTCACATAATGATCTTGCATTGTAATCACATTTTATCAAGAAAACAGTGGATTACTGGTGCACCTGGCACGAAGGCAAGTGCAGTGTAGCAAGATAAGAAAGGCTAAGTATAATAAGGAATATGAAAAATATCTAACAAAGGGGTCACCAAGATATCTGGGGAAGAGTAGAGCAAAGGAGAGTCACGGTTTAATAGCGAAGATAATGTACGAGAATGAGATAGGGGAAAATACAAATTCAGAGAGAAGATGCAAAGTGTACAACTGTGTCGAAACACGAAGGAGAGGTGCTGGAACATTAAATGCATAAGCTGAGTAAAGTGGCAAGGTATCGCAGAAGAAAAAACTGATATAGTACAAAAGAAAGAACCTGATTAAATTGTTTAAGAATATACAGGAAGAGAACAGTCACAGGGAAAGACAGTCGAACAATAGAATTCAAGACTAGACAGAAGAACGCTGAAGTGAAAAAAATTCAAGGAAAAGAATGGTTGAAAAGTAAGCGGGTGTACACGTGAAGATAAAGTTTGTTAAAAGTACTGCGTGTAACGTAACAAATGTATTTCTTTGAAACAAACAGTAAACTGTATTCATATTTCCATTAGTACACGTAGCATATTTAAACATTTCTTTTGATTAATTATTCTTAGAAGTTCGTCGACGGGTCACCATGAATATAAGTAACGCTTTGAATCAATAAATTGCTTGATATAGCATCAATTTTGACAATTTCATCTACTCAATTTTACTATAAATGCATAAAGATCCGCTGTCTAGTGATTAGAATGAAAAACGAGCAGCTCGAGTAGATTAGAAAGGACTCCCGAGGCGAAATCCTCCGATGAGATACGTTCATAGGATGCCGGACGTCTGATAAACACGGCGCATTTCATTAATTTCGAGCCGAGAAATTTATGAAGGGACACAGAAAAAAAACGACATTCTGATGCAGAACTCACACGCGGCCGAGTCCGAGTATCGGCCACGAAAATTAGTCCCGATGGACTAATTTTCTGGCTGGCACGGTGCGTGCACACGCGAGGAACCACAGTGTTTAATGCCTCGTCTGCAGGGACACGGTGCACACGTGCGGTTGCGGTGACGTTTACAGAGAAATATCACAGTTCCGTGTGGCCGTGCGATTTTTTAATTAACCCTTTGTGGTCCATTAAAATCAGCCGTGCGCGAGCGTACATGCCCGGTTGCATTTTACCAACTCGTCGGAAAGATTTATGCACGCGCACGCCGATCTCCCTGCTAAGACCTAAGCCTTTGTAAACAAAAGCATTATCACATTTTTTAACGGGAGCGAAAAAAGAAGAACTGGCCGGGATGAGAATCGGACCGCGGCGCAGCATAATTCTTCTGTAATGGCTAAATCCCACGGCGTGAGATCTCCTGCAACTTGAACATCTGTTTGTAAAAGAAATTTCGATGGTAATCCAAATGCGACATTGTAATAACGAGAAGGATCAAGTCTGTTTCGTCCATTAGCACGTTGACTATTATTGTATGTTCAAGTTTCAACATTAAAATTAATCATATATGGAGAATCATAACTTTTCAGTTTTTATCGTAGTAAATTCATTATTTTCATCCTGTAAAGAATGTGGTATGTTAATAGTAGACTTGCTAATAATAATTATGAAGAAAGGAATGGTTCAATCACGCAACTCTGAAGAAATTAGAAGAACTCAAAATATTGTCATTTATCACGTGAAGATCAACGTATCGCACATCGTTGAATTTGTTTTTTTTTAATGGACTATAAGACTGTTGAAACTAAAATACGGTCCTATTTAAAGAAAAAGTTTGCTCCTTTGAACCGAATACTTTGCCTTGAATCTTTTCCCTGTCATAAAACTAAGCGAGATATTTGAAATGGTCAAGGTAACTGACATACCCTGTGTTAAAGAGTAAATATACATATAGACACCCGTTCACCCCTATTAAAATTTAATTGTCTGTCTGTGTTAACGGTCTGAAAATCCTATTTCTGGTTAGTTCTTGAAATTGCCACTACTGCCATTCGATAGAGCGTACTCGAATTAGTTAAAATTGTTTTAGTTTCCAATCAAAATCACTCTCCACCATTTTAATAGGGGTGGACGAGTTGTCTGGGACATAATTTTGAAAAATCTATGGTACATGGCTAAACACTTTTCAATGGAACCTTCAAAAGCAACAGCAATTTTCATTGTGAACTAACAAGTCACCCTCAATAACGTCATCTAATAGTTTCATTTCATATTGAAATGTAAACGAAAATTTCTATGATTTCCTTTGGTACAGTACAATTATTGAAAATTCTATTAACCCTTCACTGCTTGATTTTTTTAATTGGGATGAAAAAATTGAAAGAAGGTCATCGTTTGTGTTTTATTTAAGAGAAAAATATTAAAAGAAATTAAAACAACATTTTCAGAAAAATGAACATAAATAAACATAGTAAAAAAACACAATCTTAGTTTGATAAACACCAGATTTGTTAACTGTATCAGATATGATACACTATGCAGTGAAGGGTTAACGTATTTTAAAATTGCCTAGCTTCCCACAAAGTTCAAAACAAAGAAATCAAAACAATATTTACAGAAAAACAAACACAATTTAGAATAGTAAGACAACACATTGTCAGTTTACTATATACCAGATTTGTTAACTGTATCAGATATGATACACTATGCAGCGAAGGGTTGATATGCTTCCGGTAGGTGAAGCGTTAAAACATTGTGTAAAAGTAACCTTTTAAACTTTTTCTGAGAACGCGGGTATGACGAACGCTCGAATTGGATTCCCGATAGTTAATGAGGAGCTTAGCCGAAAGCAGAACAGGGATCGAAGGAATCGAGACTTAATCTTTCGATGGAGGTAATCAACGCCGAACGAAAAACAAAGTCGGCGGCTTTTGTCTTAAGGAAACTGGAAAATGAGCGGCGTGCTTACGGTCGAATAGCACTCGATGTTGAAAGCCGTGCTTAAGTACCTAGCAGCTTTCGTGTGTCAAACAATGGATCGAGTCGATTGATCGGACGAGTTGCTTTCGACGTAAGGCAGTATCGTCAAACAGAGCTTGAGCACGTACCCGGCTAATGTTTACTGTTTCCGATCTCTCGAGGAAACTGTAATTTCGCGTTATATTAAATTCACGAACAACAAGCGTGTATATCTGCTGTCGATGAAATATCCCCTTCCATTGATCTTGCTAATTGGTTCGATTTTGCGGGGAACATTAATCCCATTCCAAGAAAATTTTTCGATCAAATAATCGCCTTCATTATCGCTGTACACTTCATACTAGTTGCAATCGCCTATTAACCTTGTACGGTTACATTTGTTTCTCGTTGCCACTAGAATGCAGTTGCATATGCACAGATTATTGCAATAAAATTTTAACCAAGATTGATTGATTAATGTGTACGATTAAAAACGATAATCATCGAAAAATCGACGATCGAATCAATCGATTGATGAAGTTAATTGTCAATCGTTGATTAAAAAATGAAATTTGATGAAAAATAAATATATGTGTAGGAATTAAGTCGTAAGTAGAAATAACACGTCCGCAAACACAATAGTTTAACGTTTAATTCCAATTATCTTGAATACAATTAATTAAATTGTCTCCAAACACGTCTTTTCTATTCAATACGTCGAACTAGAATATGAATAAAGCAAATTATAAAATATGAAGAACGCAAAATAAATCAATAAGTAACTAATATCGAATCGTCGCGTCGTTACGGTTATTATCGACGCAACATTCGACATAATTCTCACCGCTCGGAGATAACTTCTCCCTACATATGTATTTTTACATCGAAGATTACATGGAGAGGGGTAAAGGTCCATTCAAATTTCATAATACAGAGTTTTGTATATCTGCGGTAAAAATCGATGCACCATAGCTTATCAAACAAACTCCATACCGTCAGAAGTAGCATAATGGGAAAACTTTGTTTCACTCTGGCGGTTATTACATCAGAAATTACGCTTCGCGTATATTCTCAGCAGCCGCAGCGACGTGTTTGTACACTTCCAAGTCGAGTTATATTAAATAAATTTTTGTAATTTGTCACCGAGAAGATGCGGGAAACCAGAAAATTTATAACGAGTGCAAGAACACTGCAATACAGAAAGCATTCTGATGGAATAAACTGCATCTCTAAAAAAAAGTAATAAACTTCTTTCATACGACGTTTCAGTTGTGTCACACAATTAAAATTACTATGATTAACCCTCGGACAACGGACGATTTTTATAGCTATATAATCGTTCATGCTCAGGACCGTTCACAGCTCTAATTAATCATTTTTCAAAATTTACTTTTGATGATGTCTCGTGTAGATATATTGGTCTTTCCGATATCCTCAATGAAACAGCTATTCAGTTAGTTCAATTGCCACAAATTGAGTACTTAAATGACAATTTAAATGTTCCCGGTCAAAAATTATTCCGACGCAGCACACGAAGGGTTAATAATTATTTTTCCTTGCGGTACCGGTTATTAATAATGTGATATAGATTAGTCGACAGGAAATAATTTGATTGACGGGCCGAATTTAATCGATACTGTGTGATGAACGTTTGCTATAAATTCATATCGAAATACTAAACATTCGACAGATATGTACAAATCGAATACAAACATTCGACGAGTTATCAACTATAATTATACGATTAAACGAACCTAAGTGAAGTTCTGTCGAAATTATATGAAGCATCTCCTTCTTTAATCACTTCGTAATACCCCTATACTTCACGCCAATGTCGCCACAGTGTTTGCATATTAAAAAAGAAAATACTTTTCTATTTCACTTCGGTTTGTTGCAATTCAGGTACATTTTCATTTTGCATAAAGATCTGTTGTCTACTCATAACTGATGCAAACATTTCTCAGTCTGAATAATACTAATGACAATGACGTGAAACAAGGTGGTAATATCTGGTGCTCCACTCTCTATAGAAATCACGTAAGAAATCGTAATTATTAAACGTAATACGTAACGTAATAAAATAAATAGTATAAATAGTTATGTCTGCAGAAACATACTACGCGTTCCTTTCACTTTGATACTCTTTCAAAAATATTCACCCATTAATTACGTAACATTAAACTTCATCAGCTAAGCAAGGGGATTAGCAGAATCATTTCGCACAAGAAATTACAAGTGTTGACTTCATTTCCCAACTTATACAGCAAAATTTGTTTTGCGAAAACGTTGTCTTTACAAAATTGGCCATAACTTTTTATCCGTTCACTATTATTACACTTTCTACAGCAAAAATGTAGCTGGCAACTGTACCTTCTTTCCAACGGTGTAAATTTTTTCGAGTAAGACTCATCCTATGCAATTTTATAGCTAAAAAACGAAACGTGCCCCAAAACCTTTACAACAGTCCCTTACAAAATATTGTTTTACAATTTATTTTAAGTTTTTAATTTAAATTGTTTTTATTTTTCCAAAGGGTGTCCTTTGACTGAACCGGGCCCTGAAATCTGTGTCAAAATCAAAGAACTTTTGATAGAAATGAGATAGAGCGATTAAATTTATTTTAAATTAACGCTGAAACTTTGGAGAATATGGTATAATTGTGGAGATTGTGGTACGAACGGTTATTTACCTTGAAAAAATAAAAATTGAAATTTTTAACAGTAATTCGATTTTTTGCAAAATTCAGAGGTCGTAGACAAATTTTGAGACCAGATTTGAAATCAGCGTGAAAAAAATCTATGGGAAATGAGGGATAGCATGTTCCAAAAAATTTGTTCTGTGCGTGGTTTTGAAAAAACCATAATTTTCTTGAAATTTCGCAAGTTTAATGTATTATTTCAAGATTAAAACCCGTCATATCAAAATCTCCATAAGTATTACGTATTCTGAAAAGTTTTAGCTTTAATTTTTAAAAAAATCATTGCTGTATCTCATGTCTATCAAAAGTTCTTTGATTTTGACACAGGTTTCAGCGGTCTGGCCCACTGTGCGCCGCTGATCCTCCGTGCTTTCCAAACAAGAATAAATGTTGTTGCACTACTTATCGGTGATGAGCTGAAAGCATGCAAATTTTAGATGGTGAAATCAGGTCCCGCGACAAAGTTAATCGCGATAGAGTACCCGGAAGGGGAACCTATACCTAACCGAAGCGTTAGGTAAGATCGTCGGTTATGGAAACAAGTCGAATAAACTCGATAATTCCGAAAGTTGTCGGAGCTCGAAGCTCGCAAGGTATAATACCTTGTAACCGCATACTTGCCTAAAATTTCGATTCCCTTCGAGGAATAAGGAGAAGGAAAAGGAAGACACCGTGGCCACGGCTCGCGACTGTGCGCGTCGTGTAAAACGTGCGCTTTCTGAAAGTAACTTGGAAAGAACATACACGGAATCAAAGCGAAGAAAGGAAGAGCAAGTATCGCGAGAACCGGACGATCCAGGGAAAAGTCGTGCAAGTCGAAACTCCGGAACTGCAATTACGGTACACAAGCTGTACCCTGTGTAACAACTTCGCCTGTCTCTTTCGGACGATACTTTTGTGTTTCACTTTCATCCGAGCCACCACTGATAACAGAATCCCTTTCTTTCAGCCTCGGTTTCGCGAACTTTTTTATATTGTATTTATTACTCGACTGCGGATCTTTAAAATAAAAATCTGTCTACTTGAATCGAAACAAACCGGAATGAAGTAAATATTGAATATCTTCATGAACATATTTAATAGGTTCAAAATAATACAATAGTACATTTAAATTCTTCAAATTTGGTTACTGTCAGAAATTTTTATCATAAATGCATAAAATTCGCAGTCTATTTGTTATAAACGGACCGATGTCCTTCCGCACAAATGTTTACAATAGAAAAGAAAAAGTCTTAACGTGAATTCACTAAGAATAGAGAACGGGGACAAAAATTTGGCCATGGCGGACAACAAGAACATGTCGAACACATTTCATTCTATGCGTTCCCGTTTCACCGGTGATTTTTCGTAAAATTGCATCTGAATCGATAAATTCCATTACTTCGAAGAAGAATTTAGACTTGTAGAGGAGAAAGAAGAAAACGGTCGGAGGGGGTGGGGGAGTGGAATGAGGGTCGACAGAAGCGAGTCTTTAAACAGGGAAAGCGGTCTATCATTTTCTGGGGACGTAAATTTATTCTGTCACGAATTCCATTTCCTCGAGATTCTAAATACATCAGGGAATCGGGACCTCAATGAATTCCCTCGATTTTCCTAAGGAGTGGGTTGATGGAATTAGCATCCTCCTCCTAGCACCGTTTCGTTCGCCGAGGCGGCTTGTCCGAGGGCAACGATCGATCCGCGTTGTAGATCGATTTTTGAACGTTGCGTCGCGTCGACTTGTCGAGGAAAAGTCGGAGCGAAGAGACACGGATTGGTTTGGTTGCGTGAGTCAGAAGTCGTCGTAGCAGCTCGTGAAACCGGACTGGTTCGCGCCGCGCTCGACGCTCGACAAGAAAATCACCGAGCTCTTACTCATGCATTATGTAATTCGGATTTCTCAACATCCAATCACGTGGCGGGGGCGGATGAAATCCGCGAGACGCCTTCCTACGCGGCCGCCTCGCTCACGTGCACGTCTCGGGATGCGGAAAGCGACGCTGGCACGCGCTCCGCGGGGCACGAGCTGGTTCTTCGAGGTTCTTAGCTCCAGAATGCCACCGCAGAACGGTCCGAATTGGAAAATCGAGTGACATTTTGTCGAAAAATGAACTTTCTCATATTGACATGCAGGTACAAGGTTTCTATTGCTTCCTAAATATCCATCTTCCGCGAAAATAAAGAAATTAACCCTT
>CM052326.1:20329604-20417261 GCA_028455615.1 Lasioglossum zephyrum | reverse complement strand
TAATGTAACGAGTTATATGCCATTTTCAAGCTTGTTTTACGTTCTATTTATTTGTACTTTTGATATTTAATATTATTCAAATTTTTATTAACTATATGGAAACATATTACCATAATATCTCGTTGACTATTAGATTTATGATAAATGAAGGTCAATACTGTTTTACGCAGAATTTTCTGCTTCATCCGAGTTCGAGCAAAAATATTGGGTATTCTATTTAAAAAACTGAAGGTGAGACTTTCATATGTGGTTTACGCGTCCACCTACAGAAAAGCTACTAACTACAGATTAATGCCCCCTCGAAACCAAGCAAGTTCCATCTGATACATTTTTTCCCAACACCAATAGTAACTGAGTTATTCATGTGGCCTGTTTTAGGTGCCTCACCCTGTATAAATATACATATATATAATATAAAATATATAAATATATATAATATACCGGTATTCCGATATTTCGGTTTCTATAACGGTTAGGAAGAAGTAACCGAAAAATACCGGTGTAAGTCTCTGGTTTCCGGGTCGTAACAGTTACGGAACAGTGTGTTCCGTTGAGAAATTCTATGTAGTCTCGGGAAAATTAAAGATAGCACAGTATCATTTTGTTCAGGACTGTAGTTGAAAGGTTCAACGTCACTAAACCCTTCGATCCAGACGACGACGCGACTGAGCGACGACAAGCGGCGCGACGCGGCGCGAAGTGGAGTGGCGACGCGGCGGACGTCGAAATTCACGGGATTCGTGGGCCCCCTAATTGCATTTATTCTCGGTTGACAACCAGGAGAGACCGCGTCCTCGCTTAAGCGCCGAAAACTGCGGGTCCCGGTTGGCTGAACGCTTGAAAATATAATTACGGCATCGCGCGAGAGTCCCCCGTTGTTTTTCCGCTGGAAATCGTCGTCCGCTTGGAAGCGCACGGGGCTCCGCGGAAAACCGCGGCCACCGTCATTGTTTGCGGGCTGAAACGACCGTGCATCGGTCCAGTTTTTCGACGCGTACAAGCTTTCGCGACCGCTTCTTCTCTCGCCAGTTATTTCCCAGGATTTTACTGTTGCCGCGAGTCCCGACATTCCGAAAAGAAATCCTGTGTCCTACACCAGTGTCCCCCGATCCCCTGTCCGCGGTACATCACTTTGCTCTTTTCCCTTTATGAATAAATGCATTCCCGGCATTGTATCGTTTACACATATACAAGGTGTTCCTCTTGCCTGTCCGTCGATGTGTTTTCTTTGTCCTCGCCGCTACCAAAAACTAGTGACGGAGGAACGTTACTTCAGTGCTGCCGAAAGAAACCTAGACTTGTGAGGGTCGTGCCGGTTCCTCCGGTGTCCCAAGATTTTATATTATACAGTGTACTTCAAGTAACTTGATCGTCTCAAATAATTCGCTTATTGCTTATGACAGGAAAAAAGGTCAGAGGAACAGAGTATTCGGTTCGAAAGATTTTCTTAACCCTTCGCTGGGGTAAACTTTACCTTGACGGACTCAAAATTTCGGCCTTTTTCCAATGAACTATGATGTGTTTCGTATGTAATTCAGAATATTTGTATCCAGCGCGGATACAGTCGAAAGCCACTTGTCGGAAAGTTTAAGAGCCTGGCAAGTTCTATTATTTTGAATTTAGTTCGACCACTAAGAAAACTCGCATTCTTGCGATACAAAAGGACTGTTTTATTCTATAATTTATTTTATCATTTACGAAATGGTACGAAAGTAGATAAGTTTCAAATTGTTACGAAGCAACGTCCGTTTATCATTATAATTGTGAGGTATTCTTGCCAGTAGCAAAAATATCGTTTCAAGAAAAACACGTTCAAAGTTTCATGTTCAATTAGTTTGTTAATAATCAATTTTTCCCAACATATCATATTTCACCTAAAGCTGGGTCGTATCACCGTGTCTACTACTTCTGGAAGTTGAGAGCAAGTTCTTTCGATCGAAAAACGACGAACGATCGTCAAAACTCGTATCGTGCGCGCGACAGTCAGTTGTGAATTTTTCGTCGCTGCGAGACTTGTGTTTGGCAGTATTTTGACAAGGGGTGACCAACTTTTATGCATGTATATCGCTGAACTGCGCGTGAAATGTTCAAGATTTATGTTTTTTATGTTCTCGCAAGCCGAAATAACTGTGCGCGTATTTTTCTTTTCGGAGTCAGTATTTTGTCGACTCGCTCTGTCGTAATAATTGCATAGTTCATTGCCTAACACATAGTTCCGAGTATAATAAGAGACTGTCGGTGTGCAGGTATGAATTAGTGTGAAAGGCTATGACAACCGATGATTGATACACGTTCCGTACGACGCACAACAGGAACAGCTGTGGTTTTGTAATTTTTACGAATTTAAAAAACGCTATGGTAGGTAGATACAGAATGAAACTTTTACTATTTTTTCAACAATTCCGATAAATTGCAATTTTTGAAAAATTTCTTCTTCACGTCTTGTAGTAAACTAATTCCTCTAATTTCCCAAAAAAGTTATCGTCTTTTTTAGAGTGGCTGAATATTATTGCACGCCACTGAATGTATTCTGTGAATGTTATAGGTACTTTTACAAGTACAGGGTTTATCATCCTTAACCTGTTAACCCCTTGCCGTATCATTTTCTTTACAGTTACAGCGATTAAAACATCTTTATCCCCACAAATATCGTGGAAGAGAAAAGAAAATTTATATTTTTTGCATGGCTACATTTATTTCAATGCTCAAATATTGATTACAAACGAATTATATTTTATTTCATTTAACAAGAAAGGCGTAACATTCATATTAGATTATATAATTAAACGATGGAAATAAAATAATTTCTCCATCGTAAACTCCTTGCTTTAGAACATCGTGCCTGACTGGTGATAAAGATTATAAACAGATTCTAATAAAAATATATGTTAATTATTTCCTCTAATACTAAATCTACCACCACCGGTCAAATGATAAGTCAAAGATTTTTTATTTCACAATTGTTGAAATTATAAAGAAGCTTTCGTGGTGAATGATTAAATAAATATATTTAATATCGCAGATATTGTAGTATGAACCGCAAAAAGTTCTAATAAATTTAATCTTGTTATTTTTACAATATGTACCAATATCTAGCGGGTACTTTTAAAGTTCGGTAGATTTATTGTTAATCCTCATACGTTCCTCAGGGTAAAAATTCACCCATTCAATATTTTCACATACTGTAATATTATTCATCTTTTTTATGTCTACGTCGTGAGATATATTCATTTAAAATGTGACGCTGTTAATGAAATGTGTTGATTCAATGTGTAAAATAAAAATGGGTGAATTGTTATCCCAGTCTCGTTTGTACAGCTCTTTTTGAGGGGCGTATGAGGATTAAAAGATTGAAATTTCTTGTATTTATGTAAAATGTGACGCTGTAAATGAAATGTAATGTGTGGATTCAACGTGTAAAATAAAAATGGGTGAATTGTTATCCTAGTCTCGTTTGTACAGCTGTTTTTGAGGGGCGTATGAGGGTTAAAAGGTTGAAATTGCCTACTGCCAAAAATGAAGTTGCGAATAAACGAGACATCCGGGTCGGACCAGACGCGTAAACATACAATAGATATCGCGCAGTAGCGAGCCACGGTCATTTTCGAGTCGGTGATTTTTCGTGTCAAGGAGAAACTCGACCAAGGAGAAATTCCGCGTGTGTGTCGTCCGTGCGGACGCGCGCCCGTTCCGATTATCTTCGCGGCGCGTGCGTTTTTGTTCCGCGCGGTTTGCTGCACGCGAATCAGATTCCTCTGTCAAAGTGAAGCACCGACGCGACGCGACGTCGCTTATGCGTACGAACGCGGTCAGTTGCTCTTTAAATGTGCCCGGGGAAGAACGCGCGAACACTTTTCACGATCATGCAACCGTGAAAATATTCTTTTTTATGTTATTGCACTTTCAACCCGAGCTACACTTTTCGCTTCGCTGCCCCGTTACCGCACCCGGTGTTCTTCCATCCTGTTCAACGGAACAATCGGCAACGATAGTTTCCTGTCCGTCGAGATAAATCGATCTTTCAACCCCGAATCGAGATTCAAGTCCGCGTGGACCTCTCATGTTGCATTATGGTTACGGTGACCATCCGTTCTGTATTTTCGAGGACATTTCTGTATTTCAACAGCCTTCTCCCGAAATTTTTTAAAGAAATACGGACGTATAAATGTTCTGTATTATTTCGACTCCCGTATATGCATATTGGAATTGTTTTTAGTATAAATTATAGTCCATACTCGAGAGTCGAATGCGAGAATTGTTTTCTAAAAAATTTAAATTTTAAGTTTCTTTAGTTTGGGTTTTGTTAGGTCACGAAGACTATATTAGTATATCTTGTTTCGTTTGTTTTAGGAAATTTTTGTTTTTATAAAATGTTTTTTTCTTTGTTCTTTACAACAAATAATGTGTTAGATTCGTTAATATTTTTCTCGTTTCGTATATCGCTTCCGAAAATATGATCAGTAGACAGCGGATTTTATGCAATTCGTTAATATTTTTCTTGTTTCGTATATCGCTTCCGAAAATATGATCAGTAGACATCGGATTTTATGCACGCATGACAAGAATGAGTAAGTGTCATTTAAAATAGTAATAAAATTTTTAGATAATTTAAATATACTCTGATAGTATGCTCAATCTATTTTAAACACATAAAGAAAGAAAATAAATTTCTATGTCACTCCAATTTGTCGCAACTCGTGTACCCAGGATAATAAGATAACTACGACAGACTGCGAATTTTTATGCAAAATATAAATGTTGTGCATCAATTAAAAAATACAGAAGCTAAATAGAATGTTCAAAATAAATAAAATATTTGTTTGAAAATCAAATATTCTTCAACGATTCAATTATTCCAAATGTTGTAAATTTCACCCACTTATTTTAGTCACAAATGCACCAAACAATCTAATAGTTCAAAACGGTCGTACGTATCTTTAATTAACATGGTTTCGAACATATGAAATGAAGTCCATTAAAAGGAAAACAGCAAACAAGGACGTACTCCTGAAGGGATTTAGTGAGTGACTGGAAATTTCAGATAGTTGATAATTGGAATGGGAAACTATTAATTCAACATAGTTGACAGTTGCAATAGGAAAACAAGGACTTATCGTTTTGAAGCCCAATTGATCGCGATTTGCGGTGCGAATCTAAATTCTGAAGGTCCGCAACAGTCCAAACTTAATTGCTTTGAACTCCTGCCGCGACTTACTGTGTACAAGTCTAGCAGGAACCTAATTGTTTCTGGTCGGCGACTCCGTCTGACTGACTACTGACCAAAAGTACGTGCTTCTGCCTCTGAACTACACTGCACTACTATGTTGAAACTGACTGTGTTGACCAGAGTGCTTCCCCAAACTGAGATTTTGGTCAAAGAAAAGTAAATTCTGTCAGCGAGTTATCTTTGCGTCGCCGTGCCCTAAGAGCAGACATATGTTAACGTCAGTCAGAGCGTTTGAAAAATGTATATGGGTCACTCCATGCCAAATTGATCACTTTCTGACGTCACCCTAGTCGATTTTCTTCTAAATGAAATATGTTCTAGTCCGTGTGAAATTAGGGGGTATTTAAGTCATCGTTTCGCCGGTTTCGAATTTTTTAAAAATATAACAGGCCTTCCAAATTTGCAATTTTTATTCATTTTGGCGAAAATTAGCTTCACTTAATAATTCTTATCTGGGGAATTGTTGGTCCGATTGAGCTGCATATTCTTTTGTTTCATTCGGAAGCGATTGGGCTATTATAAAATAATTTTTGCAACCTTGATAATAATTTCGTAATGTCGAAAAATATAAACCAATTCTTTTCTTACGTATTTTTCGATAAGGGGCCAGATTGATTTAAATTTTGAAAAATATAGTCACACTTCAAAATGAGTCTCTGGAAACGATGGCGATTTGAAAATTGGCGTCACAATGAGCTGGAAATGTAAACGGTCTCAAATCCTAGTCAAGTAAAACTAATGTCTATGCCACTGGTCTCAAAATAATGCCAGCAGACCGTATACGACTAAATAACCCTATTTATACTTCGAGAATAATATTAGTAATCAATCTTGGCCAACACGACACCTATTTAATTAAAAGTTAAAAACCCTGAAATCCTCATCGGTTTGAAAAAAGAACATTGTACTGCATTGACACAGGAATTCCTGTTGGAACGCAGAACTCTCGTAACAATAAATGAACAAAACGGACTACTGAAGCAAACATGATGTTTTTGTTTAGAAAAAAAACCGTATCGAAATCTCAACCTCCAAATGAATATTTCTCTGACAGCAATATTTCATAGTTACCTTTTCAATATTTTGTAAAAGCATCCATACGGCGAACAAGGGACATGAAATTCAAACCGACTGTTATACTACTATCTTAATAAATAGATTATAATCATAATTCCATTTAATTCAATTGCTCCTAAAGTCTGTAAAACCTCGAAATTGCATAAACATCGTATTAGAAAAGAAGTCTAAGAAAGATGTCTTCTGCTTTGATCTTAATTTTTGTAATTAACTCTTCGCTGCATAGTGTATCTGATACAGTTAACAAGTCCGGTATATAGTAAACTAATGGATTTTTTGTTATGTCGATCGTAATATTAAGATAATAACTGGAAAGGATTTTATCGGCGCAATAACCTTCGTTATTCATTTCATTATTTTTTTATGGGACTTTAGCCAACTTATTTGTGGTATTTTTCTTATTAAAATGACAGTAAACGAAGAAATAGTAGAACCTCAGGACATAAGGACTCAACGATCATTAGCAGCGATTTATGAATCGTTCAGCGTGCGCGTGTGGGTGTGAAATTAAGCCCATTACGTATCTAAATGTCTGCACCTACCTGCATGTCCTACGCCTGCCTTAAACACAGGAGCGTGAGATTTGGATGAGATTCGGACTTGGAGTCGCAGACCGGTTCTACATAATTAAAGGACGCGCAGTGTCCCGCCATTGCATATCTGAGTACCCTATTCGGCAGATTTGAGTGGAACGTATGCAAAATTCAAGAAACCGCCCGAAATTCCAGATCAATCTTTGGCTGTCTCAATAAATTTCAAAACCACCAACAACATTTTCAAAAGAAAAATTCGATTCCACTTAATCCCATGCAAACCTCGCGATGACGTAGGATTGAAGCTGCTCAGAAACTTAAACTTGTTATTTATTATTTAAAGGTATTCAGATATTAAAATTCAACCATCTGACCGTTTTTTATTTCACGGAATTTGATTAAATTTAATTGTTTCATGTAAAGAACTATGTTAACCTCGCAGATCGCATTCAAAACAGGCGAGGAGACAACAAATCCAAGTTATAATACATTTTAAATCAAGAAAGAAATCAAACATAATACAGTATGTGGAAACAGAAAATGGATCAATTTTCACCCGAGGAGCGTACGAGGGTTAAGATGCCAGAAACGATTTCGTACATTTCGTTTGTTGAACATTTCAACGTTTCAATTATGTCTGAAGAATATCAAAATACATTGCATAATCAGGATAAACCGAGCTATTAAAATTGTTTGCGCGAAGGCGTCTGCGATGACCCAATTGCATAGAACAATGCATCTGATAAGCTCGTACGTTGTTATCGCGAAATGATTGTCAAACAATTCGGCTGAGCGCAGTTAGAAACTAATTGCGGCATGGGTAATCTGTATTTTTCAGGTTCATAAAGATAGTAATCGTCGATCGAGATCTGTCACACACGAGGCTATACCTCAAATTTAGTTAAACATAACAAAACGTGATAGAATAAATAAGGAATGTTCTGTTTCAGACAACAATTCTATCTTGTTAAATATGTGAAACAGGTAAACTTGGTAGTTAGTATGTATATCGCTCATACTCAAGAAAAACGTCGCAACAAATTTTTCATTTTCGTTTTATTCATTAAAATACTCGCCAGAGGAGTATCTCTAACGTAGAAAAGTTTAATGATAGGTAATTTAAAAAATGTGACTTTATTCATTCGTTTTCGTTTTGTAGCTCATAAAATCACACAAAGTATCAACCACAGCTATTCTATTATCCGAATATGTTTCTTATTAATTTTTACAGAAGACTTCTCCTTAAATCGAATCTGTAATACAATTATTTATGTTAGCGTAAAATTCACATTTCGCGACTGTGTGTGTCCAAGAGAATAATAGGAGATTGTTCACAAATTCTATATAACAAATTAGCAGGCAACAATTATGTAAACTTCATGATCTTTTCCTTTATCCGTCTTCAAAAGTTGAGGAAGTAAAAGAAGAAAATGCTGATTCTATTATCCGAATATGTTTCTTATTAATTTTTACAGAAGACTTCTTCTCCGTAAATGGAATCTGTACTCCAATTATTTATGTTAGTGTAAAATTCACATTTCGCGACTGTCCAGAAGAATAATACTTCCGCTTTACCGTTCGGAGAATGGAGATGATGAAACCTCAAATAGAAAGAATACATACGATCTCTGAAATCTCCGTGTTTGACAGTCATTAGCATCTGGTCGTTCTGACATGGATCTTCTAATGACAGACAGTAAATGGCAAGTGTTTGCATGCAATTACGCGTCTTGGAAGTAACGTTCAAGGCATTTCGGCTATTGAACTTCTGAACATCAAACTCGTTCTTCGATCCTCACGTTGTTCTTCTATTTAGAGCGATTTGAATGAAACTGATAATTTCGTTAATGACTGAAGAAACAGGTTTGGTAGTTCGTTAGTTGCTCGTCCGTCGACTCGTATTACGTAACTCGTTAAATCACAAAACTCCGCACTTCGTGGTTTTTCAATTAAACGTACTTTCATTAATTAACAAATAAAACTACCGATGGTTTTTCTCTAACTAATCGTAGACCGACAGAACAAAATCGAACAGAATAAAAATATCGGTGTTCCACTGCAGTTAGTTTACTTTAAATTCAACAACTTTGATTCCGAACTTGTAATAAAAACAATACGTTGTTTGCAAAGCAGAAATTGCATTGAATATTGATGTCACGTTATTGTAACGAACGAGTAAGGGAAATACTGTCCCGTGGCGAATTTTTCGCTCGGCCCGAAAATATTTTGGCCCATTGTCGGCATCACGGAAACCAATGGGAACACGTCGGTAAACGGACAGAAGCGCGGCTAAACTTCCGCCAGACAATTAACTCAATACTCGGCGTCATATTAATCGCATTACTATCAATTTGCAGAGACACACGCGTGCGAGAGCTCGACCGTGACTGCGTCAAAACGAAACAAAACATTCCGCAACATAATTTACCGGTACCCCCGCGAATTAGCAAGCCGTTGCATCCGGGCCAGTGCATACCGTGGCGGTCATGCTTAAAAGTCATACCTGATGCAACAAGTTAATGTTAAAAATAATTTTATAATAAAAATGAATTTGTAAAAATACCACGTTTTTAAAAACGGACTGAAAAGTATAAAATAATTTTTCCTAGTCCCATACAGATTCCTAACCTCGTACAGATAGTCCTGAAAATTTGTGATTGTGAACTTTTAATAGCTGTGAAAATACTTGTAAGATTTAAAACAATAGATAATTGATGCATTTTGCGCTCCACGTTTTTCGTTTTAAATCTTACAATTATTTTCATAGCTATTCAAACTTAATCTCGTTTAAACCAAGATGAAATTCTATTTTGGTTTTGTTAATGCATCGTTATTGAAGAACATGTAGGCATACAACAGATAGAAATTTTCTCCTCTTTTTACTAAATAACGAACTACAAAGACAGTTCTAATCACTGAAACCGTAACATAAATCATAGAGTAAGGGGTTAATTTTCATTTAACCAATGGTGTATGCACCCTGTACAATACATTGTGTATATGTGCATCTGAAGACACCTATAAGACGGTGGAATGCACAGCAATGCTATGCGCGAAATGCATTTTACTCAATCAACAGGTAAACCGCCCCGCCGCACCCGTTCACCTACGTAAACGCCTATTCGCGTTCCGTGTTACGCGCGCAGGTTAAGGATCCAAACAATTTCTGGAAATGATTGTATTGTTCGGAAACAGGGCGAAACGGTTCCTCGACGTCAACGCAACGCGGTGAAAAAAAATTTTTTCCGACAAATGAACCCAATTTAAAACTTCCTCTCTCCCTCTCTATTCACTCCGAGGGCCGACATTTTCGTTGCCCGTACAATTTTTATTTCGCCCAGTAGGATTTTTTATAATTGGACCTTTTCATACTGCCCGGCAGGACTAGATTACACAAACAATTTAGGAAACTTATTATGTCGTCGTATAATTGCTCGAATTAAATTTAAATGACCTATTCCAGATTTTTTACTTTACGATTTTTGGTGTAATAAAGATAATTTCATAGGAAATTATTGTATAGATGTCTTCAAATAGGAGCCGCATAATGTAACTGTTCGGAGTGCTGTAACTGTTCTGAGAATATGTAGTGTATTGATTCAATATTTTTTATGGAACTGGAAAATCTTTGACTAATATTGCTTTACTTTGTTTTTTATTATAAATTAATATTATAAACGATGCACGCTGGAAGAAAATCCTCAATTTCAGAAAGGGACGAAACAATTATTGCAATGTTTATGAAAGAAACTATTATTTCAATGAAAATCTGTAATAAAATGGATTTATGCAGTAGCGTAGCTACTCGAGCAAATTATGCCAGGCGCACGAAGGCGAAATGAAAACTCATTTCACTGTTGTTACTGTTAAAACATTGGGATAAGCTAATAAAAACAAGCTGCTTAACTAAATTCTTTTAAATCGGAATTACGTATACGTAGCTAAAATAAACGTTCAAAACTTAATTTTTTATATAGTGCATCGTAGTTATAAAAACAATTAACTTTTTTTGATGTTTCTTTACATTTTTCTTGGTGTACTATATAATATTGAACATTTTCATATTCGGAAAATAACGTACAAACTGAAAAATGCGATTTAAAATATTTTTCTTCCCTTTATAAAAGTTATAAAAAAATAAACTTTTTTTGATGTTTCTTTACATCTTTCTTGGTGTACTATATAATATTGAACATTTTCAAATTCGGAAATATAACGTACAAACTGAAAAATGCGATATAAAATATTTGGCTTGCCTTACATTTCAATATAGAAAGAATTTCTTTATTCGTTCATTCTTAACCATATAATTTTATTTTCGTTGCAGCAACATTTTAAATATATTCTATTTGTTCGAAGGATAACGAAATCTTTTGCTTTCCACGTTTCTTCCGTTCTAAGCAAAGTTTCTTGAAAAACAATTAATTTTCTTGGTAGAAGTAACAAGTTCAAAAACCGTATTTACTTCGCGGAAGAGCGGTAGCAAAATTTCACTGCTTAATGAATAAAGCAAACCATCTTAAAAGGAACTGATTTTCTCAACGAAAAGAAAGAATAAGAGGCTACTCTGCCGTATTTGCAGCCGTCTTAGAGTTTCAAATGTAAACTATTTTCCCGAAAACCCGGGGCGAAGTTATCTCGAACGTACACAACAGCATTGTTTCCGCGGGCAAATATAAGCGTTCGGCGGAGCATCGCGATGAAGTGCAGATTAAATTAATTGAAAAGTCCGCATCGGTGACGACAGTTCGTGTGCATTTAACTTGACCTTAAAAAAAAATGAATTTTCATGCCGTCGAATTCTATCAAAAGGTGAAGGACTTCCGCGTAATTACGTCGCCGCGTCGCATCGCGCCCCTCCTCTCGCGGAATTCGACAAAAGCCTTCCGTAACGAAGGCATTTCCGCCAAAATAGCTCCGCCGAGTAATTGACTTAATACCTGAAAAGAAGTCTTTAAGTCTCGGGGACCGATTTAATTGATTCTCCTTATCATTCGGCGCAGGTTCGATTGTTAGCAGTCACCGAGGGCCAACTCCGATCATCACGGACGAACCTCCAGGAAATAAGGCGAAAGTTCGAGAAAATATCCTGACTAAGGGGGATATGCCTAGCTTCGCACCATTCCTTGGGTTAGGGTGGAAAAATCACTTTGGGGAAGCGTAACGAATGATCAATAAACGGTCGCACACCTCCGTGAGTTTCGTCCTAGGACTTCTGCCGCCCTTCGACGAAAGGAATGGAATTCCATTAGCGTTATCCTCCAGGATCAGCAACAGGACGTCAGTTACAGCGACTCAAAGAATATTTTCTTAGGACCGGAGAAGAGCCATCGTACGAATTTTTCTAAATCCAGCATCGAGTTCACTCGAATCGCTCCGCGGATCTTGATTCGCTTTTGTTGATCCCTATGAGGTTTATTATTAAGAAGTCGCCACCAGACGACGGAAAAGTATTATTGAAAGGCTCTCTGGGTGACTGCATCGCGTCGTCGTCGTCTCGTTCAGAAATTTCTCTGATACGGTGTATTGCTCGGGAATACACCGAGGAAGTCAGTTCAAAACCCCATGAATTCTTGAAGAAAAACTTGAGAAATGGACGTCGGAATTGGACGCACCCCTGAGCCTCACCCTGATTATTTAAACCGTCGAAATTGTTTTATCAAACTATGGGAGGTTTGAAATATAGTTTAACCCTTCACTACATGTTTTTTTTAATTGACGTTTTTAATACGACACATTTTAAATGAAATTAGATTTGCATGAGCATATAATTGTGGTTACTAGACAGCGGATTTTGTGCATTTATAACAAAAATGGGTACGTATAATTTAAAGCACTGGACATGTTAAAAATATTTAAGGACATCAATGTATTAGTTTCAACTTAATATAATAATTAGAAGAAGAATGCAATTTTTATTCGGCTCCTATGTATGTCCTGGAATCAATGCAAACGTTTTTTTTTTCATTTTGTCTAGTGATTACTTTTATTCTATTCCGTATATCTACTCGTCTAACCGAGTTCATAATAATTGTGTGATTATTTTATCATTATTATTACAATTAATTTATTAGTATTATTTCAATTCGAGTATCTATTTCAACACATTCGTATCGTCATAATAGAAAAATGTATAGTGATATTTTGTATAATATTTTTTAAACTAATATGGCAGAAACTTAAGAATCAATTTTCTCGTTGATGGATTAATTATATCTTTAAAATTGTAAAGAGTATTGAACACTTAACATCTTAAGCAAATTGCTTTGATTTTAATTTTCCTTCTATACATGTTAAAACGTGAGATGTAATATACTATAAAATTGTTTGTCAACATGTCAACTGGTTAAAAAATGCTACCTGTTTGTAACTGTACAATGATGAAATCACGTAATCGCAATGGACTGAAAAGGAATTAAAGGCTAAAGGGAATAAAAACGGCTTGATAATTAAAACGTAAAAGTTTTCTCCAAGAATGGCAAATGAAATCCTCTGGTAAAAGCCTTCAAAGTTAACGTTCTCTCTGTGAAAGTGTTCTCCGGTTGAATGTAGATTTAACTAACATGATTGAGTAGAGTGGCCGCGCGTGGTTTTCCGGGTGGCGCCGAGTGAAAGAAACATTTCCTCGTTTCTGCGAATGACACTTTTATTTAGTAGAGAAGTCTGTTGGCAGGTGCGCGGCCCTAAAAATCCCACCGACCCACAAAAGACATAAGATTCCATTAAAGTTATCTCGGTGAATTGGCTGCTCGACGTCAACCACAGAACGCCAGCCATTATTTCTCTTTTAAACGAATGAACATTTCAGGCATCTTGGACAAATTACGAATTGTTCTGTTGTTCCTGTTGTCCGGCTCCGGTGAAATGCTCCCATTGTGTGATCGCTTCGAAACGAGAATTTCACACCAAGCATGTGGACCAGACCACTAAAAACAACTGAAGCGAAATGAACGAATGAATTATTTTCTGAATCGATGTACCATTGCTTAAATGAAAGAGACATTTCTGTCGACTCTATCAAGAATTTCATTTCTTTAGACACACGCGATACACATATTTTGTATTAGGCTATCTGTCGATGATTATAACGATAACCAATATTTTCTAATGATCTCGGCGCCCAGGTTCGATCTGTTATGACTCCTACAGTCTTTGCAAAATTTCACAATTTTTACTTTTCGACGTTTCGATCTCTTTTTTAGATCATTTTCAAGAAAAATTTTAAAGATTGCATCTGTAAATTAATAATTCAAAATTAAGTTTTGTAACCTATGAATTTAAAACCAAAAAGAAACCTGTAACATACTAGCTTTGTGTAAGGGAAAATAATTTTTCCGTAATATTCTTAGTTAGCCACGTGTTGATGCTAAGACTGTATGCATGGTAATGAGGTTATGTGAATATACTTGTAACTAGAAACCTAATTATCGAACGGTCAAGAGTTGATCGATATATCCATAATTTATATTATTATCGTAAATATCCATAACATTGATCAAATAATGGACGACCATGGCTGCATGTTAAGCAGTCTTCCCTAAAATGAAGAAACGTGAACTGATTCGTCAAACGATTTATAAACGCTTCATCATTAGCAAATTTTAAAAAAATAGAATATGTATTTTTTAATCGCAGAATGTTTAAGTCTGAATTACAATATTTAAACGAATCTTTTTATTCCCGATACTAAAATCGAGGCTGCAAATGGAATAAAACACGAGATCTTGTCTTCGTAATACTATCCCAAACAATTAATCAGAACGAAAACATTGCATAAAATTACAATGGAAAAAACAGAACTTCACTCGACGGTAAAGTGTTCGAACATGTTAAAAATATAATACGTAAGAGGAGGAACAAATTAATTTAATTAAAAAATTATAGAATTAAATGCTCGACAAGCAGACTTCCCTTTTGCCTTATAACTGGACTGCGGATCTTTATGCGGAATAAAAATTGTAAAAATCTGTTGGAAAAAGTGATTTACGAATTCCTTTCTCGTTTTTATGAAATTTTAATTGGTTCAAAGGTTCTTCGATTTAGTAAATCCTTTGCACTCGGAGGTTTTTTAACTCGAAAGGACATTAACCCCACTAATTTTTATGATAAATGCATAACATCCGGAAGCTACTTGTGTCATTGGCACACAATATAAAATCTCGTAAAACGAACGCATTACAAACTTAAAATTCCAATCTACCGAAGAATCGCTAAGAAAAACAGAAACCATGACTATATAAAACGGGGGCTCGGTTAAACGGGAAAAGTTCGACCTCGCGGATCACGGAAAACGTCGAACAAAACGTTGAATACGTCTAAAGCGCATGATAAAATAGCTTTTTAAGCGGTTGTTCCCGTGCGCAGTAGGTAAAGTGTAAATGAAATGGAACATTGAGAGCGCAGTCAATTCATGGTAACAATGGGAACACGGGAACACGGGAACACGGGTTGCAGGCAGCGCGGCATCGCGGGGCTCGGTTCAACCGTGTAAAAGACTTCAATTTCGCTCGGACGCGATTAAATTCCCCACACAGCTTCTGTTGGAAATATCTTTTCTTGATACAGTGGCGGGCCGGGGAAAATTTCCGGCCGGCTGAAGTTTCGCCGTCCAACAGAAATTCTAATAAAGAAGGAGGCGAAGTGCGAGCATTCTTTGGCGCGCACGTCCACGCGGCGCTCGTGCTCGCTTTCGCACTCGCGCCCGGCTTTAGCGCCGGCAAAGAGCGGATGCAAATTTTCCTTCGGCCTGGTCTGGTATTGTGCTCGCTTGTTATTCGCCGTTCATACTCAACATTTCTCCTCTCGCCTCTCTGTCATTCTTTTCAACGACGCCGCGCCGCGCTGCACCGGAGAGAGTCGCACGGCCAGAGAGAGGTATCTCTCCGCGCGGCGTTAAATTCACCGTTCCCTGAAGTGGAGCGCGTATCTCCTCGATTTTTGCACCCTCGATACGCGAATCACGTTCGATCGATCGTCCGACACACCGCGCGAATGCCAACCCCCGTTATCCCGGCACAATACTTCTCTTTGTCGGTTTCGATAGTAAACCTCTTCGAAAATATACAACTTTTCCGTGAGTGAGCGAACCTTTCTCATTATGTTGCCATTTCTCGAGCGACTGAAATGCCCTAAATCTGAAGAGCAGCGTTTGTAATCTTTAATTTTATCAGCTTAGATAAACGAAAATAATTTTTTTTAGAGTTTTAACGTGAAATTCAGATTTTGTAAAGTATGCAATTCAAAATACCGAAATCATTGTTTAGATTAATACTTTAATTGTATTAACAAGAATAATTTCAACCTATAGTTCGACATACAGTACTTTATCCATAAATGTCCCAAAAGTCTGACCTGTCATTGTCCCAGATCTATCCCCACCACTGCGAGGCGTATCCCCTTGAGGGGCCGTCGAGCTAGAGACGGCCTCAGAATTAATCAGAATTTCCAACTTCTCTATTTTCCATTATTTTTTGATGGGACTTCGATGGCCATATTTGTGGCATTTTTCTAATAAAAATCATACCAAATATGATATAATTCCGATGATATTTACTCGTGTAATAGACAATTAAAGTTTCGAGCGCACGGAAGGACAGTCGCCGGCGAGTCTTTGAAATGTGCCGATTCCAATGGAAATTGCTTTTTGCAATGCATAGGATTGTTAAAAATCTTTCGGATCACTTAGTAGATCAGTATTATTCGATATACTTGTAGAATTTCTTGGAACTTAAAGATCCCTTGTGTAAGACTCCAATTAAACTGCAATTCAACTCTACACATTATAACAAAATGTTTTATGAACTGCGAACTTCGTGCATTTAGGACAAAACCGAATATGTGAAATAAAAGGCTTTGGTAACAGTGAACAAAGAAATGCATTTCCATTAAACTTTATTTAATTTTCAATAAAAAATCACGGTCTGCTTGCAACAAGTGACACTATTTCAAAGGAATTCATTTAAAACGTGAGATGTAATGACTTCGCATGCAAATATAATTGCAGCTACATGTTTATGGAACAAGAATAGCACGTTCGAGACTCACTGTCCTGGGGCGATAATTTATTTATGCGAAGCTAATGATAATGTTACTTGTGGTCCCTTGCGAACCATTCTAATGAAAATAATGTTTCGCGAATGTATAAAATTGAAAAGGAACTTTGGGGTCGCTTGTTTAATCTCTTTGGTTTATAACTAAAATTCATCCACAAAATTCATGCACGAACAGCTTCGATTTTAAATAAAAAAATAAACAAAAATGAAACATCACAAAATATTTTCATATGTATTGTTCAGTGATTATGCAGTAAAGTTTACTGTAGTTGAACGATGAATTGTTTATAAATACAAAGATAATGTTGATGGTGGTCCCGGGTGAGCTGTTCTAATGAAAATAATACAGTTTAATATACGCTACTGCTCGGAACTTTGGGATTGTTTATTTAATTGCTTACTGCATAATTAAACTTATTGAATTCAGTTATGCACTATAGCCGTACATATACCGGGTACGGCAAATAAAATGTTATAAACTGTTTTTTGTGACATCACAAGCCATTAATTTTATTTTCCCTTGAAAACGAGAAACTGATCAATCGACCTATAATATTATATATTTCTTGGGTCCATTATTAAAAGGATACAAACTGTCGTCTCTAGTTTCTTTAAATAATTTATATAAGTTACAATTAAAGCATTAGAACTGGGTGAATATTATAAGTTTAATTTTTTAATGAAAACAATATAAATGAACGACTAAATCTTTACTGATTCCATTAATTTTTATATAACCGTTTTCAGTAATTGAGGATATTGTATAAAGATTTAATTATATCTGAAATTACTGAAAACAGTTATACATATAAAAATTGATAAAATCAGTATCCAAATCAATGAGCCAATGAAATTGTTAAAACGGATACTTTTTTCGTATTGTACGATCGTCTGTAAGAGAAGTTTAATCCGTGAATTTCTTCAGCAAATCTTGACTTTTTTACTTTATGTCCTCCAGTGTAATCGCGACGATCGAGTCAACATGACCCAGTGTCTTCGAATTCGTCCGTGCTCAACTCTCCTGTTTATTTTACGTCGATCGATTCTTGGGGGAACGGTACCTGATATTTGTATCATGCATACCATATGTCTCATACGGAATAAATCTTCCTGCGAAAGTAAGTAGTTTCTCCCCGCGGATTACGAAAGCGAGGACGAGAATGAAATTGTCGAAGGGAGCGAACGGTATACTGAAACAGATGGGAGGACTTAAATATTGCATGACCCAGGAACATATTTAATTTACGTGACTCGTACGTTAAACCCTTATTGATGCGAGTCTCTCATATAATCTTAATCATAATAATTCTTGCTGCTCGTAAACATGCATGAATTACTCTGATTTCAATTAATTAAAATTTTCCGAGCAAACAGCATAATGTTATCGTAACAACATGTTTAAAAAAATTTTCAGTTCCTTGGAAGGGGTGATTCTTTCTTTCCTTACAAACGAAATTTAACCCTTTGCTGCATAGTGTATCATATCTGATACCGTTAACAAATCTGGTAGATCGTAAACTAAGAATGTGTTTTCTTACTATGGTTATTTACGTTTATTTTTATGAAAATGTTGTTTCAACTTTTAAAAAATATTTTTCCCTTAAATAAAACACAAAAACTGACCTTCGTCCAATTTTTTCATTCCAATTAAAAAAATCATGCAGTGACATTTGCGTAACGCTCAATATGATTTTTAAAAACCAGCAAAACTAAAAAAAATTACGAAAAATATGTGGAAAAATGATGACGCATTTATTACAGTAATATTTTGATCTTATTCAGCGTCTATTGGAGTTTTCAATATAGCGAGGATGAATCGAATCTATAAATCAACTCGAAAAATCTACGCTTGGGCAGTCACGGTAATATACCGGCGGTAACTTAAAAAATTCTCCGATTGAACTGTGAATTTGAATTACAATCCCTCGTATTTCCGGCGCGAATCCCATGATTCGATTTAAGACAGGATTTCCCTGGCCGCGGAAAAATATTCAGTAAGCGATTCTACCGGATCCAACTTCCAACACTGGCCGCAAATCCTCATTCAACTTACGAACGTACATATAGTCGTCGATTCTCTGGGACGCACGCATTTATCTCCTAGCGCCTCTCCGCTTGTTCTGGATCAATTTCAAAACTTTCGCCCGGCTCGAACGTTCGTGAAATTTCCCCCGGTCCAACGTCTCGAGAAGCTTTATTGTTCCAGAATCACGATATATGTAAACGTCCGGACGGTGGAATTGTGACGTTACAATTCCCCCTCGGCCCCGTATTTCGTATCCAACTTCACTGAAAAATGAAGTTCCCGGCGAATGATCGCGTCGGGAACTAAAGTTAAACAATAAACGTAGCCGTAGACCGTAAAACTAACCGGGAACTCCTCGTTTCCGAAAATTTACTGGATCACCGTGGAAAGCACCGACTGCCAAAATATTTTTTCCCCATAAAGTTAATCACTGAAGTGGAAAGTTTAATTGGAAACGAAGTTTTTTTACTCAGTAGCTAACTAGACACATCGATTTTTATCTCCAGAGAAAACATTTTGTTATCCGCATATGAGTTACGCGACAATCAAAGAACTCAGAGTGGAAATTCTAGCTTCCAATGGATGTCTCAATTTTAATAGCTAAACCAAATATAAAAGCTTGTCACTACATGTTATCATTTTTTAAGAGCTGTGGTCTTAAAGTATAAGTTTTGTCTACATTGTTCCAACTAATCATATGTCTGTATTAAAATATCTGTGTATCTCTAATACACCACATTCTGAAATAAATCTCATATGAGATTTTCTAATAAAAAAAAACTCAGAATATTTTTGATAAAAAAGGTTACCTTTGTTAATAACATGTAATAACTTTGGAAAACATTATTCGATCAGACAAATCAAATGGCTGTCATTGAAATGATTCATATTTTCAATGTAAAAAATATTTCTATTAACGATAAACGTGAGTTCAACGATAAAACTTGTTTGTATAAAGAAAATATTAGCAATTACGAATATCACATCTATTGGCATCTCCACCATTAGAAATATTAAACAATGTTCCTTTGCTTTGTTATTCAGTTTAAATTTCTTTATAATTTTCTGGACAGCTCATTATTTTATATTTCTTAAAAGGCAAAACAATTTCATAATTTTCTACATATTTTTCCAAAATAGCATTAAAGGCTTGATTTGAAAAAACGGAAACCGTAGGATCTACGAAAAACGAATGATCCCTCCACTGCAGGGCCAACATGATGGAGGTGCCTCGGGGTCAGGTATGTTGGTGTCAACCACCACCAATCCAATTACAAAACTTTTTTGTTTCCCTTTATTGAAATTGTAACTTTTCTGTTCCATTCGCAGGATATCCAATTAACTTAAAGGGGAGACCGAGTATGGTTGTCACGCGCGTAGGGTGTCACAAACGGTATGTAACAGAAACAGTAGACGGTAAAAATGTAAATCGCTCAGGATCATGCGTAGATATGCTGTCGTCTCCCCTCAGCGGTTATAATTCGCTACGAATTTGCATCAAGATAGGACCTATTATCCTTTGTTTTCGTGCGCTCGAAGTAAATTTTGCACGTAGTTTATGTCAATTATACTTGTTTCTTAAGAACGATTACTTGTATATCTTCCACTTGATCTTGTAGAGCGTTTTCTAAGTTACTTTACTGATTTTATTGCATTCTCTTATACCGTTTAATAAACGAATAGATAGATTGTATAGTTTAACAACTGGAAGCACGATCTTTAGGAATGATTTAATGATAATACGGGGTTGTTTATTAATACTGAACCTACCTCTGCCGGTTTCATATTTTTAATTTCACAATTATTGAAATTATTAAGTTGCTTACATGGAAATTGTTTCGCTTGATTTCTTTATCCAATCACAGATTGCAATAAAAAATGGCAAAAAATCTAAATAAATAGAGTCATGTCATTTTCATGAGCTAAAACATTTTCATCGCGTTTAGTGCTTGGTATGTTTAGTGTTACTGAAAAATCGATTTAATTATGAAAAATATATTAAATAAATATATTATCTGTACTGTTGACGGGGTGACATAAGTGGTCATCATTAAAGCTTCTTTATAATGACAGACGTTTGTATTAGACTCGTGAAAATGACTTTTCCTGTAGCTATAGCTTGTACAAAAATGATGACGACCATACCCGATCTCCGCTACACTTCACCGCTTGAAAACGTCGACATTTTTTTTTCTAGCTGTGTTCCATAATTGATTCTTCGGCAATCCAGCGATTTTCAAAGTTAATTCTATTCGAAGGTGAACGAACATATTGCGAGGAATTTCAAAGGAAGCGCGTCCAAACTTTCGAACCCCAAGGAAGGAAAGAAAACCGATGAAAAAACCGTTCGCCCGGCTTGCTCATTGAAAGATCCGAGCACAAAGAGTGTTCGTTCGATCTTATTTTCCGGCGAGGATCCAGTCGGACCCACTTCAATCGTCTGTCTAATACCTGAAAATCAGCTTTGCCGTAGCTCATTCAAAAAATTTTCAGCCAACTTGCCCGGGCTTCCGCGGCAAAACCTTTCGGAATCCCGCAGGAATAACATTCAGCGAGTTATCCTATCGGAACCGACCGAAACCTCGGCCACAGATCAGCCATCTTCATTCAACTTGCGGACCATAGATCACCCTTTCCCTCCCTCTCGGCACGGTCTTCGTACGGTCTCGACTCCGGCAGAGTCGAGAGTCAGCGAGCACAAACTCTCTCCCTGCCCCGGTACGTACACCACATAACTCCCGGGATTCTACTCGGGAACAAAACGAGACATGAGCTGATTCGTATCCTAGGCTCGTGCGAAGTCGTGGGTGGTCCCTTCGTGCTTTCGTTTATTAGGTTCACCGACGAGGATATTTACTTTTCTGTATTCTGCTGGCTCCGTCTCTTCCGAATTATGGATCTCTCCGTGGAAAAACTTTCATCGCTCTCCTCTGCCACAATGAAATTTCAGAAATTTCGAAACCTAGGACGCTGCACACTTTTTACAAAACCCGAAGAAAGATTTTTACTACAATCCATTAACCCTTTGCACTCCTTTGTCCAGTGTAACTCTGGAAAAAGGAAAAATATTGAGGAAACGGGTTTTTATATGTATTTGGTTCTACCTATGTTTATTTAATTTCTTCGTTTTTAATCAAAAACAAATATAAATTTGAAGTTTGAGAGCTGTATTTAATATAATTAGTACACAAAATTGTTTAATATAAATAGTAGTCGAGGAACTGTCCTTTGAAGTTTTCAAATGAAAAACTTCAAATGCTAGAGACTTGTTGGCAATAGAATTGAAAAACAATTCGGAGTGCAAAGGGTTAATCTTCTCCGCGTAAAAAATATTTTGAATCGAGCTAAAAATTTGAAAACTTGTATGCGGGCTAATGTGATACATAGTTCTTAAACCAAGGAAAATAATATTTTTCAACCGAGATGCCTCACCTGACTTCTGGATCAATGTCGAATATATTCGACACCAATAAATAAGTCTCCACATTCAACCACACAATAGTTTTATAAAACATTTTCATAAAACAATTAAGATTTAAATTTATATCAATACACTCTTCTATCTTGATGTCTATTTCGATTTCTCTAAACTGATACAATAATTACAACAAAAACGTGATTGACATTATTCGTCTTAATATGTTCAGCAATAAGAATGATATTCACCCTCATACGTTCATCAGGGTGGAAATTCACCCATTTACTATTTTTACAAGGTATAAAATGAACGGTACCCCTTTATCTACGTTGTGAGACGTATATTTCTCTCAGATGTGACGTGACAAATGAAGCAAAGTTTATTAGTTGAAAGTGTGAAGCAAAAATGGGTGAGAAAATATCATAAAATCTTTGATGCAACTGTTTCTGAGGAGCGTATGAGGGTTATTGACGGACAATAGGTAAATAAAAATTATACAAACTACACTTGGACAAACTGATTTGAATAAAGAGCGATGAGTTTCGATCGAGAAGAGAAATATGTCATATCCCAGAAGTAATTACCCCCAGTACACAGCAAACAATGAAAATAAGACAATGCGAATGAACGTCCGATGACATGTGACATATGCACTTTCGTGAAATTGCGATGTGCAGGCGTGAACGCGATCGAGAATGCATGCCAGGTTGCCAGACCACGGAGGGTGCAAAGAGAACAGAAAACTTCGAATCCAATCTAAATCAACCTAGTTTCCTGGACACACAGTGAAAATCTGGGTATACTCCTTCGGAAATCCGCGCTCCCGTTCATCGGCAATTTTTCATGTCCTATGTACGCGTTCTTCTTCAAGTAAATATGTGTACCTACATGTACACATACATGTACATGTTGTGGTTTGTAATTTCTCTTTTCTTGAACTGTTCGATTTTAAACCTTCAAGGAACAGACTGGTAATTTTGGATTTTCTATAAACTTGTAAAAACTGTTTGTTGTCGTCATTCTAAAGCATTTTGTTGTAAAACTTTAGTGAACTGCAGTTCATTTTCTAAATAGAAACGTAAATTAAAAGTGAGACGGAAGAATCTTTCAATTCCGTGGATTTTGTAAGCATTATCCTAGACAACTATTCTGTACAAAAATGTTTTACAAAATTGAGTGTACAATAGAATTTAATTAACATTATTTTTCTTTTTACATTTGTCTATAGAAATATTAATTTTAAACCGTAGCCAACTAATAACTGATTAGGCATTTCGCAATGTAAAAATCCGTAGCACAATGTTCCAATAATAAAATAATCCCGATTATCAATCGTAAATGTTAGAAGATTTCGGCGCAACCGTTTCAATCACTTAATAAATCTAGCAATTTCGCAATAAAATTTTCTTCTTTCCTAACATTTCGGTTCAGTTTCCAATCATGTTATAGAAACGAAATAAAATTAAAAATGTCTACATGTATAAAATTTATTTATTCATTTGTTCTATATATGATTAGACTATGAAAAAATTCTACGCATTCCTATTTTATAAAAGTGTCTGCAAAATGATAAAGTTTCGAATCTAGTAGAGCGTTATACATTAGACAGAAAAATGATTGGTTCAGCAAATAAAAATAAAAAGTTTATCTAAATATTTGCCGTCTATTTGTGACGTATTTATTTTGCCGCTTGACCTCTCTATATCGCGTTTAATTGGTAAATTCTATTTGCAAGGATTATACTGTACGTATGTATTGTGATTTCGTTGAGCAATGATACGCTTCCATTTGGCTACGTAAAAATTACTGGTGCCGTTCGCCGAGGGAATAAAATGCAAACGGAATCATCCGCCACGGAGCGCATCGAACTTCGATCCTATATTTTTCAAAAGTACGAGTTATCAAAGATGAAGCTTCAATTCAGACTGAAATGGAGCACGTAGCCCTAGATTCCTCGCGTGTCTATATCATTCTCCCTGGACCTACTTATTCTGTTTCTTTCTGAAAGCTTTCCCGGTTGGCAGTTCCCTTTATTTTCAGTTTCCTTTTCACTCAAGGTCCGCGTGCCACATACGAACGAGTTGTGTTAATTCAATTGTGACCCTTACGCTGCAGAGATAAGCCAAATCAAAATTCCACTAACAAGGACAAGCTCCTATACACCATAGAGCTTCCCGTATTCGAACCTTCATTATCCGAATACCCTGTTACGATACAGGAGCCGCGAAAACGAGACCAAACCTTTTCAAGTTTAATATTAGAATTATTAGATGATTGCATAAGTTCGTGTCCGATTTGAAAATAAAATTCAATGGTTAAATTTTAAAGAATAATACCTTATGAATCAATTATAAATATTCTAATCGTAGAAAATTTAACCATTCTTTAGTTTTAATTTAACGAATCTTTAACCAAATCTTTAGCCAATATTTCCAATTTAATCATTGAATATTCAAATCGGACACGAACTTACGCAATCATCTAATATATTGAAGATATTTTTTTTCTCAGAACTGAAAACTCTTTTAAAACTACGACATACAAAATATTATATTTCTTTTATAAAACGTTTCGATCAAGAAATGCTGTTACAAGGCTAATCTTTAACGCTAAACGTATCACGACAAACGACCAGTTCTAGATGTTTTTGATTTCAAAATTAGTGAAATTGTAAAGATGACTTCCATAAGAAATGACTTAATAAATATTATATGTAATATGAATCGCGCAAAGTTTAAATAAATTAATTCTTGTCATTATTATAAGGCAACCACGTGCCTGTTGCTTTTATAGCTCGGTACGCTTAATGTTAATATCCTATATTCAATTTTAATTTAGATGTACAATTTTTCTTTTAACACTAAACCTACCTATCAAAAGTGACTGATTTATAAAGTATTATAAAAATAACAAGATTATATTTATTTATATTTTGTGCGATTTTTACTATGATATATACTGGAGTCAAAACATATATTCAATAAATTCCCATGAAAACACCTTTACTATTTCAATAATTGTCAAATAAAAAATCTAAAATGAGTCATTTGACCCCTCGTGATAAGTTCAGTGTTAGATAAAATTTATTTCAACGTCAACCAACGCGACTGTCGTGTATTCCTTCCATATGTCTGGAAAAATAACTTTTATATGTTTTTTGGTGAAAATGTGGTGATTAATTAACTTACTAATCGTTGATGGTAAAAAAGGAATTACAAATTCAAGAAACAATTTTGTAAATGATGAAAGGTGAATGACCATAATATACATTGGGTACAAAATTGTGTTTGTTTAATGTAATCTGGCTTAAACCAATCTTTTAAAATCTTTTCTACGTTCATTCTGAAAAATCGCGAAATCTCTTTGGACCTCCATTCCAGAGAATTTTACATCAATCTACAATTGCAGCAGCAAAATATGGAGAGGCGAGCCCAAATGGGCCACGTATTTCCCATATAAGGTTGATAGAACAGAGCTTCAGTTATAGATAATCTCCTATAACTCGGTCGTTAGGCAGATCCACAAAATTCAATGTAGTGTAAAATGGTGCGATGTGGAGTTATAGTTTAACCGACCGAGTTGAGATCAGCAGGAATTGTCAGTAAAAATAAGCCAGAAAAGAAAGAAGTTCAAGAGCTGGAACGTCGCTTGAATTCAATTCAATTCTTAGCAGCGTCCACTGTTCTTTACAACCGGTTGTTTTGTATAATAACTGTCTCTCGTTGAAGATACTAAAAGTGTTTCTCAATTTTATACAAATTACAAGACTGAATTTGTTTAAACTTTTCGAATGTTTACTCGAATGAAGAAAATTTAACGGTTTCTCATGGCAGCAACTTTGTCATTTCGAGCAATTATTAAAATTATTTTAATATGGTTAATGTTAAAACTAAAGTGCCTTTAAATACAATTTATTCGTCTTTAAGCCTTAAATGGGGTCTCCCATGACCCCAACAAAATTTCTGTACACTAACTTTCACTACTACATTGTACGAAAATTGAAATTATCAACGTTTCTTAAGTTCTTTAGAACATTATATACTAAAAAAATTTATACAAAATTTTAGAAGGTCATAGGATGATAGTTTACAATCTGACGAACACGAAAAGTATAAGCATCTTCGAAGCTCGATACTGGTGCAAAATTATGGATTTTTACTACCACGCGAAACACATTGTTGCATTATTCCAAGCTGGTTGGAAAAGCATGTTTGACCACGTTCATTGTCGTTTGCTTAATCAAAATGTAAATGGAAAATCAATAGTACCGGTACTTTTTACTGTTTCAACTCGGGGTATATTTAAACTTCTCGATGCTTCATTTTATCGTAATTTACAAGTGTAATTAGTCCGTCGCGTTGCGACGTGCTCCGGCAATAATAAATTATTTTTGGAGTTTTATTGATATTAATTTTGAGCAATATCGAGTTCCACGGGATAATTTAACTTCGTAAATACGTGCGTCGTGTTTCATATTTAACAGCTGCACGGGATACATGTTGATTAAGTAAAATTGATCTCGTCTATTATAATACTTGTATCTGTTATCACACTGAAATGATTAATAATATTATTCTAATTACGGTAAGCATACTTACAGATACTCAAAGTTCGCGTGATATACTGATTCCCTTACCTGCAAAATACAAAAATCAATCATATTAATTTAACCAGTCATATATTCAAACTGCTGTTACAATAAAACGCTGTATTATTAACTGTCGGACTCCTACGAGTTCTACAGTTAGGAGTTTTAATTGATCACACACGCTTCAAATCAGAATAATTTTTTTTTGAATGGACCAAACGACTTCAACCTCTCTGTAAGGCTAGAAGAATTAGTTCAGTAAGTGACGTCTAAAAAATTTGTTGCAATAATAATAATAAACAATAATAATGCACAATGATCGCAAAATAGTTTGTTTGCTGCTCCATTCTAATTAATATTGCAATCACGAATGTATGAAGGATTTCTCTGTGAAAACAAGAAACGATTTTTGAAATTCCTTTGCGCAAGACGATGTTGGTTTTCAAGACACTTTTAAACTTTGTGCCAATGCAAAATGAAGTAACTGTTTTTGAGCATGATTCCGTGACCGTGCAGAACGCGGGATATATTATGTAAAATTATGGAATACATTACGCGCAATGAGATCGATTTCTGAATTCCCCATGCAGGAACTGGAAAAGCGCACGACGAACTGGAATTGAATATTTCCATACTTCGAAATAACTCGATTTCGCCGGTTCGGAGTTATCGCACATTCAATACCAAGCGGGGAGACGATTGTAAATTATTTCGTGAATATCGAGCATCTTTCCCACTGTACAAACTAATTATCAATATTTGTTGCTTCATTAGCAGTGTAACGTGTTTATCATCATTAATTTCATCCGCCGGCATTTGATTACCTACGCGCTTTCGCGGCTGAAATCAGCGCCACTTACATCACAATAAATTTCATAACGACTCCGTTTTCAATTTCATACCTATTTACAATAGTAGCGTTGTGTACCCAAACTCTTGCCCATCGGATTAATCAACGAATGCAGCACTGCACTTTGATTTCTTACTATTCAAAAGTTTCAATTTTTATTTAATTCGCAATTTCATTTCGATAAATCTTCTGGATTAATTGTCACTATACTCCGGATCTTCGTATTAATATTTTTAAAGTCTTTTAGTATAACCACTGTTTTAAATTTCACCTGCTCATTAATTATCATAATTCTACAAATGAATGCTTTCTTCCAATTTTTTCGTATTATAATCTTAAAACGAGAATTTGTGCAAATATGTTAACACATTATCGACCGGTGAGTATTCCTATAATTATAATTTTAAATAATTTTTAAAAAATTTAATAATATAATATTAAATAATTTTTAATTATATTATAATTTTAATATTTATAATTATAATTTTGAAAAATCTATGGTTCATGGCTAAACACCATGTAGTCAACATTGCCTTCCGGTATTTCTCAGTGTTTGTTCTATATGTTTTTTTTTCTTCTCTTTTTGTTACGCAGCATGTAAGTACATTAATTTTGTTGATTCTGTTTATTGACCTGGCTGTGTTTTTAATTTTATTTACCATATTACAATTCTTTTGCATTTCTTTTAGACGCAATATATGTTCTTTATGGAAATGATCCACATAGGTATCGAAACGTCAAGATACATTTATAAATAATTGCACATTTGCTGTTTGTGTTAAATTGATCGAACCTTGCGCCGAAATCATAAATTCATATTCACTTTCCGATCGAGAAACAAACTTCACCTTAAACACTTTTTAATGGAACCTCCAATAGCAATGGCAATGTTCATTGTGAACGAACAAGTTTCCCTCAAAAAGGTCATGTAATAGTTTCATTTAAGATTGCAATGTAAAACAAAATATATATGCTTCCTTTTGGTACAACATAATTATTGAAAATGCTATTAACAGGCTTCTCTAGAAATATTCTTTGTGCCGCTTAAAACTGTGGCGCCCAAGGTGGTTCGGAACCCACCTTAATAAACTGTAGGTCCCGTCGCTAATAACCTAGCACTTGAGATGGGACGTAAAATAAAAAAACGACGTGGTAAAAAAGGCTTTGGGTAGGTAAAGTGTTAAATACAAAAGGTTTTAAGTAAGGGTTAAGACTTCCATCCCCATTCTACCTTCCCCTTCTGTGGCGACGCTGTTCGATACTGGGAGAGCGAGGGTAACTTTTTCCCTGAATTCCTGCTCCCTCCCCAAATTTGGCGACACTGGTAGAGACTTTTGCGACAGTTACGGGGATAATACTGTAACGCAGACCTGAGCAACTGGTGCTCCTAGAGTCCATGACGTAGAACAAGCCCGGTCGACTAGCGCGAGGATAGTGACGGTAGCTTTCCCTGACGTCCTCACAAGAGTTGGGCAGTAATTAATTACACGAGTAATTAATTACATCTTCAACTACATGAGCAAAAGTGACTTAATTTCAATAAGAAAACGGTTAAATGGTCCAAAACATAAAAATTAGTGGTTTGAAAGAACAATTACACTGAAATAATTGTTAGACTCAATTACAATTGCTGTAATCGTGTTGAGTAATTGAAATTGCTCCTAGCAATTACTGTAATTGTAATCAAATTATCTGTAATTTAAATCGTAGCGATTAAAATTACATTGCAATTGAAGTAATTGAATTACGAATACCAAAAAATATTTCCTAGTAAAAACTACATTGTCAATGTAAGCGAACCTATTTCTTACGAGTTGTAATTTAATAAATAATAAATATTTCATAACATATGTTTTTTGTCTGTTTTTTTAAGTCGTTTCCATTGAGCAGGTATCTAATTACTTTTGTTAGTGCCATTTTCGCATGAAGTAATTGCAATTACCAGTTACACTTACTTGTAATTGCATTAAAATTACTTGAAATTGCAGAAATAAAATTACAGTCACATAGAATCGTAATTGCAACTGCCAATTACAATTACGTGTATTTGTAATTTTATTTCTGCAATTTCAAGTTACAGTAATTGGTAAGTAACTGTAATTGTAACAGAAAATAAGGTTTCACTCAACCCTGGTGGTCACTATGCCGACATTCATTCTCAAACGGAAGAGAAATGTTGCTACTAACCCCTTGCCGTGCCATTACCCTTACAGTTACAGTGATTAAAACGTCTTTATGTACGAAAATGTCGTACAGGACAAAAGAAAATGTATATTTTTTGTATCGCTACATTTATTTTAATGCTTAAATGTTGATTACAAACGAATCAAATTTTATTTCATCTAGTATGAAACGCGTAACATTCATATTTGTTAGACTAATCTGACTCGTAAAAATACGGGAAGAGGTTAATTCCAGGATGAAAATGAAGACGGCAAGTTGCGACAAACCATCGATCTGACACGAATCGAGTTCCGCGACCGGCAAGAAACAACGTTTCGTCGTCGCGCTGTGCAGATGGCAAAAATGCGCAAGCAATTTGCGACGAGCATTTAGCTGGTGAATGTTTGAAGCGGAGTATTATCTTTCTATTGCAATTTCGCCGTCGCGCAGGATCCGGAAAAGAGTCAAGAAGAAGCACGAGACACTGTTGAAACTATACATCACTGTGAAATTGCTGGAATATGCATGGTAATGCCCGAAGGTGGTAAGAAACTCACGAATAAAATGAAAATAGGGAGAACGAACTGCGGAAGATTAATATGTTTTGGAATTTCCATGCTGTTTCCTCTGTGTAAATTGCAGCCTCTCCCACCGTTGGCGCCGGCGAACAATTCGAGGGAATATCGACCGGAAATAAAAACATCTTCGAGGCTCGGAAACGAGTCAGTCAGCTTTATAATTTGCGACGAGTTACGAGACTTTCTTAATTACGCAGTGCGCCTCGTCGCGTCGTTGCCGGCAGAACTCGCAAAAATAAACAGCTCGCCTCTGTTACACGTGTCGGTCGTAAACGAAAGTATTTAGTAAGCAGCAACCACTGTTTGCGCCGGCATTACATCTCCTCTGGAATATTAGATGAAACGTTCCGGCGCTAAGGAAATGTACTGACAATTTCGCGACTGCACCTTTAACGCAAAGAATAAGACGCGCACTTCGTCAGACACCTGTAGTCCACATTTCCCGCGAAAAATTATAATCGTTTAACACACAGCCTCGTCATTGACAGTACAAAGATAATATTCTGATCGTGTTATTCTTCTTTCACTTCATCCCTCTTCTTTGAATAGTAGAAAAATATTAAGTGAACCTATCGATGAGCTATTTCCTTGCCGATTTTAATAACCTAGAGTTATAACAATACGTCTAGATGATATCGACGCAAAGGTTCGTTCAGAATTAAATTAAAGCAATCGTGCTAGTTTGGTTAAACTTTCAACATTTCGATCCCAATATGGATCTTTTTTAAGAAAGAGGAAACAACTGCGTCTGTAAAGTTTTAAAAGAGTTTTCAATACGAAAGTACTGAAAAACAGATTTAAATACAAAATTCCAAACAACGGTAATGAATTACCAACCTGCTTTATGAAAAAATTAGAGACCGGACATTTATTTTATAATTGTTGAAATTATAATGACGCTTTTACTGGAATTAAATTTTGCTAATCATCTTTTAAGAAAAGCACGCGTTGTCTAAAATATAAATAATAAATTTTCACCAAGTTTTATCAGACTCGTGCTATTGTTACCGAAGGTGAGCAGACACTTAAATAAAATTTATTTTCATTTTTGTATGCTGACGTGTCTGCGGCGAGAAATAAATTTTTGTTTTATCTCGGATCGATAACGCTTCGCTGCAAAAATAAATTTGCATAAAAATTCGCATTCTAATTCCGGGTAAATTAAGTTCACGTGTCGCAGTCACACGGGGAGTAGCTGCATCGAGGGGTTACTCACTTCAGCTTGGAAAGCGAGGATGTAAACGTGAGTACACACTCGGGGAAACAGTTTCATCGGCAGCGTGGAATACTTGGAAAGAAATCAAGTTCGATTTGCGAATGAACAACGTACCAGGGGAACACGGTAAATAAGGGAAACAAGGGAAACCTCCTGTAAGACGTATTCAAAATAAAAACTGACCGCTATGAAAAGCTGGGTGGTTACAGAATGATAAATGACGGGTGGCGGTGCCCGCAATTCTGGAATAGTTAATACGACGAAAAGGTGTTCTCGTGAAAGACGAATGAGTCTCGGGGTTTCCCGTGATTTATTATGCGTGACTAGCGTTACCATCGCGGGAATGCACCGACGAAAATAACAGCAACCGGTATATGAAAACAACGATGCCAACGAGATGCCTTCATTTATTTTAATGGACCCCACCCACCGTCATCGAATCGAAACCGTGGCTCGAAAATTTTTAGACGTTCCCTGGAATCAAGTTATATCATCTATTCCGGAAACGCGGTTGTATGCACTATCGTTTGCTTCGTGAAACACAATTCATTAAATCTATTCTCCATTATCGAACTGAAAAGATTGTTCACTGAACCGAGCCAGCTTCTGCAACACATGACAGTTTTTGTAACACCTAATATTATTATATGAAAACAATTATTACCTCGTACGTATATGTGTATAAATTCAGAATTAAATTGGAAAAATAAATTGTCTCGCTCGTTTACATGCAATGAAACAGTTAAACTTTGAGAATAATAATAGCAACATTCCATATCTGTCACAAAGCATTCGGAAACAATTGAATAGTTTCTCTTGCTTCGACAGCATTCAACTAGTTCCCCGTTACTCGCGTTAACCAGCTTCCATTCCTTATCAGTCGGAAAAAAGATTCTGCGCAGCCATGGAGATCTGCGACGGAAATAAAATGCAAAGGAGTCAGGTAGACGGTTCGCAGAGAATTTGTATCGATAAGTCGGAACAGGTGACGGAATCCTGGAAAAATATTCGTGAAGAGGATTTCACAGAACGGTAACTTGAAGGGATTCCGAGCCTCGATAATAACAAACTAACGGTGAGAATCCCGAGACCCATGTGCGTCGCCAAGCAAGGCCAAAGAAAAAATCGGAGGCGAACGAAACACGCGAGATAAAACAGGCGAAACGCTCGCGAAAGAATTCATCCGCGCGTACTTTTCTCCCCGCTCCGAATTGTAAACGCCCTTTGAGTTTTACGATCCAGTGAATATTTCATATTCGAATATTGCGCCGCTAGCCTCCTCTTCCGTAAATTGCAAAAATATTGCAGAACGCAGTAAGAGAAATTCACCCGCCGTCCTGTATTAATTATAAACGAACTTTGAAAACATAGAGGACCTCAAAGGAATTTTCAAGGAGGGGATCAACGATAAATGACGGCAGAATATCTTTTATCTCCGCTGATACGCAAGTTGAGACACGGTTTACAATTCACGCTTCTTTACATTTATTTGTTTTATTATGTTCCGCTTCATTTGTTTTAGATTATTTGCTATTCCACAACATTTACCATTTTTTCAACTTTGTCAGCTATTCTTTCTCTTTCTCAACAAAAACAAGAAGGAGGGGAAAATATTTCCTGATAGGTTATTAATTTGAAAATATCTCGGTGATTATTAATTTTAAATTCCGTTTGGTTTAGTATTTTTTTTTAAATGAAGGTGACCCTTCATGTCTTGATAAGAAAATAAAGTGCTAGAAAGCCTCTAAATTAAATTCTTCAATACTTTCCCAATTCATTTAAACTTGAATATTATATAAATTTAATTTAATTTATTAATTCCTCTCTAAAATTAAATTTATTATAAGAACTCTTCTAAATTGAATTTTTCAATTACAGCACTGTATTTCCTTCTCAAGTCATGTTACAGGACCCACACTGTATATTTAATGTTCAATTTATTTTCTGCCTCTTTGTTCTCGATTATTTTACCACTCTTACCGCTCAGTGTATAATCACGATCTAACATCTCCATGAAATATCAAAACAATTTAGTGGAAGAAAGTCACGAACTCTCAAATATTATGCTGTGTATATACCAGCACTTGAAACAACAAAGTGTATGCACAATATTAATTTGACTGGCTTTAATTAAACTGCGAGATTGTGTCACACATGCGCGATGGTGGAAGTGAACGCGTTAACTAAATGAGAAATGAAATCTTGTTTAAAACTGCGCAGCTAAGATCATTGTTTATGGTTATTATTGCAAACGGTTAATATTTAGATTACTTGATAAGAGAAATAGTGGTCTAATAAATTGCCGTGTACCTTGTCTTTGTAAATATGGTTGAATACACGTAATATCATATATTGATAAAATATATTGAATATAAAAAGACTAATTAGTACACCAATACGCCCAGATTAAAACGTAAGCAATAGGAAAAGTTTCCAATAGGAATAATTGATTAAATATTTAATATATTTCTACTCTTGCCGTCACTCAATATTAACAAGTTTAGATTCATCATGTTTGGCAGTAAATATATATTGTTTAAACATTATTTTGTAACATTGAATGAAAAACCCTTTAGGTACAGATTTATTTGAAGATTTTTTAGATATGGAATGAATTTAAGTTTTTGATGTATGGATTAATGTAAAAATAATAGATTTTATGTAAGATTTCGCTTGTTGTAGTGATATTATTTACACATAGTTTTACACAAGATTTCAATTACAAAATAAATATATCAAAGAAAATGTACCCATAGGGTTAACGCTAAAACACAGGTTCTTCTTAGATCAAGGTTTTACAGTAGGCTTCTTAGAATTAGAGATCAATAGTTGAGTATTCCTCAATATACTTTCTTCGATATCAAATCAGACTCGTAGCGTAGATTTTAAACAGAATGCATATCCATCATGTCGAAATGAAATACTATTTTCCTCTCATCGATATTCACCAATATTCATACAAGATCCAATAGGAGATACTTGGGGTAATCGTCAAGAACACGTAAAGCAAGAGGTAAACGATACACATAAAAAGCTTTCGAACACGGATGAATTGAGCAATGTTACTAAAAGCTCACCAACTGTAAAAAGAACACAATACATCATTCAAACGATGCAATAAACAAACTCAGCTCGTCGTACGCAGAAGCTGACAAACACTAAAAATTTAAAGCCGAACACTAGTTTGTTGAAAATAGGATAGCTTTCGGAGCAGGCGTTCTCTAAAACCCAGTTCCCTCATTGTCGAGATGAAAGGAGCCAAATTAAATTTCCCGTATCCGCTTTCGAGAAATGAAAGAAACAAAGGCGGCCGAGGCTCGTCTCCTTTAATAAAGCTTAAGGGAAAAATATTCCATGGAACCGGTCTGTTCCGCGGCTCCCTTTGTCGCGAAAGAAAGGGTGAGTCGCGGTGCTTGCCGATAAGGGAAAGTCAGGAGACCTCGAAAAAGCTGTTTGACTTAGCGATGATTAATAGCGGATAATTGCTAAATACCAGTGACGCGCAGCGTCGAATGCTTTTCTAACTGAATTCGGGTAACCTGTCCAGTGAATCAACATTATTCGTATTGAACCGAAAAAGAACATTTATGATTCCCTCTTCGCGTCGAAATTTATGAAGTTATAGTATTGTCAAAATGGAAGTTAACAATTTACCTACCGAAAGCATATTAACCCTTATATGATACAACTGATACAGTTAACAAATCTGGAATATAGTAACTAATATTGTAACTAATAATGTATTTTCTTATTATTCTAAATTATGTTTATTTCTCTGAAAATGTTGTTTGAATTTTTAAAAATATTTTTCCCTTAAATGAAACACAAAAACTGACCTTCTTTCAATTTTTTTTCATCCCAATTAAAAATCTCATTTCATGGCACAAATGAGCAGGTGAAACTTAAAACAGTGGAAATACTAAAAGACTTTGAAAGTATTAATACATTATTTTCATTAAATTAAAATTGTTAGTGAAAAATTTTCTTTATCTTGCGATTAATGCACGAAATAACTATTTTGCATAAAGATCCGGAGTATAGTGATAAATAATCCAGAAAATTTGTCGAAATAAAAATTGAAACTTTTGAATTATACAACTTTTGAATTATACAACAAACTGTAAATCTGAGGTACGAAACACCTAAGATTCATGAATTACACGGCATTACTTAACCAGTAATGTTTATATGATGAAGTTTCCTTTCATATAATAAGTTCCAAGAATTGTTCTCTTCCATCAAATAAACAATCACTGTTTTATAATTATTGTGTCAAACAATTTGAATGTTCATTGTTTACCACAACATCAAATGGTATATTAGCGGAAATCTTTTGACTTTGGAAGGGCATTTTCAATTTAAATTTACCGCCTAGTATCGATCCAAGAACTTTCGATTACGTTGTCTGATTGAATATACGTCGTTCTTTTGTTTTTGTACTGGTTCTCTTCCAACGCTCGCATAGTTCAGTCTAGTTCTTAATATCATGGAATACAGTGACACACATAAACGTTGATAATTTACACACAGCAAGTACGGTGAAAAATTGTTTTATAGTTATTATTGATCTTGTGAAATACTTAGTACAACATACAGTATTTTTCAAACGCAAAATTTCTCTTGAAGATATTCCAGAATCGGGTCGAAACGTTGAGAAAAATTTTATAAATTGCAAAATTGCTTTGTTTTGATTTTTTGATCGAACCTGTGGGCCTATATCATAATCTAATTTCTATTAATTCGTACGGTCGACAAAACGGAATATTTACTATTATATATTCTTATATATATTATATATTCTTATATATATAATATTATATATAAATTATATTTAATATTATATATATGTAATATTATATATAATTTATATTATATATATTATATATATAATTATTTATATTATATATTCGTACTATTCGATGAGGTTATTGAGAGTACGTTCGTTCACAATGGAAATTGCTGTTGCTATTGAAGGTTCAATTAAAACCTATACGACAATCCCTTATCATTTCGAAAGAGAATTTCTCGTCTAGAGTTGCTTGTCCTGGTCTCCAGCATGCGCCCTAAGAGCTCGCATCCACACCCCTTTCGCGGGTCCGCACCTCTGAAACCGGCAGCGGAGCTAGAGACCACCTTGCACTTGACTGCATGCGTCCCTGGCCCGTAATTGAAGCGTTTTCAATTCGATTTAATTCCCCCGGCGACATTCCCCCGGAAAATAAGCAGCCGGGAGAGTCTGCTCGGTCTGCCTCGCGTCTACAAGAGAATCGGGCTGAGTAATCAGCCTCATTGATCCAGCTACTCGGTGCGTTGACTCTCTCTCCGACTCCGTTCGTACTTGTACACACGTCTCGCGTGCGTGTTCCTAGAATCTGTGAGCATGCACGCGCGCGCACCAGAGAGTTGTGAACGCGTTTCAAACCCCGCTGCATCGTCACGTTCCTAGTGCATACCTCTTTAATGACCCAGACAAGATGCCATCAATACGGCCCGCGACCCTGGATCAAACGAATCTCGGAAACAGCATGTGCTTGAACGAAAGAAGCCAATTACACCATTTACGCAATTTTCAATTCTAAGGAAAACTTATCATGCTGCTTCAAAACCTGTTTTGTACCGTTTTCTTTACGGCTACAGTGATTAGAACGTCTTTAACTCTAGAATGGTTGCACTAAGTAACTACTCTGGCAATATTAAATCCAACCCTTTTCTACTTGATAATCATAATTTGATAAATTCTAGAGTGAGTGAAAAATCGTGGGAACAAAATTGTAGAGCACCCTGTATACCTGTGGAAACATCAGCGAAAGAATAAAAATCGGAATCGGAAAAGGCGACCCAAATTTTTGAGCGACGGTATACATCCAATTTCTGCGAGATCGGCAAAAGTTGCTGATTAAGGAGGACAAAATCAAAGGTGATTTGCTGGATCTCCTTGGAGCTTCCGTTGTCTGTCGGCCGCATTGTTCTCCCGTTCTTTTCGCGCGTTTCAATTCTCCGGGCCGTCAGTCACGTTTGTAGAACCGGGTTCGATCACGGTGTGACGCGCGCTCGCTGGAAAAACCAGCCGGAGGCGCAAAATTCCCGGAGAAAAGGGAATTTCTTCAGCCTGTTTTCCCCTTCTTTTCCTTTTTCATCAAATGAAATTCAACGTCGGATATCGTGTCAATTTGATCCGAGGTCGGCCGCGAAAGTGTGATGCGTTCGAAACAGCCCCGAGGAAGATGCGAGAAGAACTTGCATGTTCACCAGTGGGACTAAACCATAAGTGACCAAGGCACTGTGATGTACCCCGTGACACTGATAGAAAATGCATCGAACACTGCCGGCAGAATGCAGCAGCTCGGGATTCTTCATCCGGTAAAAGTAATTCGAGAATGTGGAGCAAAATTCGTCCCTGCGAAGTTTCCCTTCAGGGCATATTCAGCCCCGAAGAATTTTAATAAATCCCTACATTCTTCTAACGTTTAGCGACACGGTACTAAACCTTTATGTTACATTTTCTTGAATGAAAATTCATCCTTTTTGTATACAGGGTACAGTCGATTATCCAAACTGAACAGGAAAACTGTTTCAATATTAGAACAGTTGGTTAGACTCAATATTTATCAACCCCTTGTACTATTATTTATTTTGTGGTTGTAGTGATTCAAAATTCTTTATCGCTTAGAATTTCATAGTAAAAAAAGGAAGTTTGTGTTTATTGTGTGCGCATGTTTTTTCCAAAGGTTATATCGACTATAACAGAATAGAATTTTATTTCGGTTTAAAGGAAATAAATAATATACAGATTTAGTAGACACTGTTCAGAATCTTTATCACGAGTCGGATTCGATATTGTAGTTTGTGACTTCGAATACTAATTTTATTAATTCGAGCTATTTAGATAAAAAATGATTATAATTAGTATGCTGATTGTCCGAGCAGCAACATGTGGGTCAATCACAAACCTCTAATTTTTAAAGTTTAATTATTTTGCGACACTAAGCAAGTGAGTAACGATTCCTTTTGTTTTATACTGTTGTTCTTTTTCTGTTTCTACGGTTTCACGATATATATATATTTAATTATTAATTTACAGACGCAATGTTAATTTGATTCTCTTGAAAATTGTGCTAATTTGCAAATGGTGTTTGAGTAACAATTGATCGAACCTATGCGCCGATATCATTAATTTATGATTAAAGCAATTTACGATCGATATTATTTAATATTTAAAAAATGATTATGTTTTAAACTGATGTATCTACTTCTTCACAGTGTGAAGCTATGAATGAAACACTGGGACTATTCATGAAGTGAAAATGGGTGAACTATCAGTAGAAGATCTCTTGTGTAATTATCACTGAGAAACGTGTGAAGGTTAAATAATAGTTAACATTTTTCATTGAGGATTCTACCTCGTAACAAAGTTTTTTTACTTAGCTTTTTGTACGTTGGAAATGTATAAAATGTTCGGTTCACTTGTTAGATCTAAAGGAGTGATTTGAAATGCTGATTCGGAATTTAGCAACATTGCACTCGTAATATCCGAAAGGATGAGAAAGGATTGCGAAATAAAACACAGTGACTCGGATAGATTCTATCTTTACTCTTTCCACTGTCTTGTTATTTTTATTTCCAGCCGAACATTCTTCACTGTATCCGCAGAATCGATGGTACGCAATTAGTTAGGGTTCGCTACGCGTTAAACCAAGCGCAAACAAAAGTTCCATCGTGATTTAGATCTCTTTTCGGGTTATTGATCGTTTGCGTCTCTGCGCAGGAAAAATAATGTTTAACTAAAAACGGACACTACAGAATTAGACGCGTTTATTAAATGTATGGAAAAACGTATACCTAAACTACTCTGTTAGATAGAAAGCCTCGTCAAGCTAATTATTTACAGTTTTAATTAATTTGTTACTTCGGTTCGGTCCCCAATTAATTCAAAGTAGAGTTCACTTTTTGTCTAGACAATTATTATATCACTGTATGCAAAAATTTCAGTCTCCTTCACAGTTGTCTAAACAAATTATTTTGGATTTGAATATTTATCCATCGTTTTATGTTTTTATATGGTTAGTATTGGGCTTTCTCGAACGACATTTATTATTTATTATTAGACTACGGATTATGATGCATTTATATCAAAATTGAGTAGATGAAATTGAAAATTGTAGAAAAATTTGAAGAATTCAAGATATCAATATATAATTTCTCATCTATTAAAATTATTGAGGGAAGAAATAACATTCATTGCAAATTATACAGACAATTTTTACTTTGCATAAAGATAAACCTATTTATGAGTACTGTAAGTAGTAAAACTAAGAAAAGAAATTATCACTTTTGCAAACACGTAATATTTTTACAGATACTGCTGTCCATTAGCTTTAAATTTTATTATAGTTAATGGACTAGATGGATATGTTTTCAATTTTCATTATACATAGTCAGATAAGAAAGTTAAAAACGTGACTTCCATTTTTGTATCCGTAGTTCCGACCAATAGCAATATTGAACACGCTTTTGGTCACTATTAAAGTATATAATAACTTTATTTTAATACTTTATTTAATACTTTATTTAAATATAACTATTACTTTTGGACACATCTATTAAAGTAATTCTTTTAATATTCCAGAAAAATTAGCCATCTGGTGCAAATTTAAAAAAGTTGTTCATTTATAAAGGGTGTGGGAATACGTTTTCCAATCACTGTGAAAAATTTAGAAAAGAATTGAAAGGGTTTGAGCTGTCGCAGCAATAGTTGTAGTGCATTAGGAACATTATAGAAAGACTGAGATTCCAATCAGATTTATCTTCTAGCCTTTGCCGAAGTTCTTGAGAAACAGTAAACCCAGAACGGTCCTCGGAGTGCACCGATAGCATACCAACAAGGAGCTACAAGATCCCTGGGCATAAACCAGCTCGAAACAATTGTTCGCGACTCCCCCACCACTGGACGATCATTTATTTGCAGCAAGCAGCGGACCCATTCGCATTCAGGCATTTAACAGCGACGATTCAGCCAATTCTCATCTCGTCGGTGCTCTTAAGGGAAAAATAAAATGGAGAAATCTCTTAACGAGCTGTACAATGAAGCCGCCACCCTTGGCAAGAGAAACTATTCCGCCTTTCGAGCAATTAAGACGGTCGTATTAAATAGACGAGCGACTTTTCTCATCGACACGGCCGGCTGTCATTTGCATAACCTCGGTGTAGCCGTGGCATGATTTAAAGCGATGAGAGATAGTCGACGCCGGCTCCGCGCCGGGTCGGTTTATCGGCGAAATGGAGGAAGATCTCACGCGGATAACACCTTCAATTATCTGATGCAATGGCGACGAAATTTCACGGGCGGTCAACGCTGAAAGAAGCACCTCTTTCTCCTGGTGTTATACGCTGCTCCCTCGTCTACCCCTTCGTCCAGCCCCGATTCTCCTTTTTTCCTTACGGTCCTTTGCAATTTCTCCACCCTCCCGTCCGCTCGACCGTCGTCACAATGCTGTCGAAATATAAGGCGTACCCGCTACATTTTCCTCCCCGTCCGCGAGAGTGAAATTTTCTCTTTCCTCTGTGTCACCCTTCACGCTTCTTCCTTCCTTTTACTTTTTTTTCTCGCAAGCCACCCTCCGTATAATTAATGGTCGCGCGATCCTCTTCGCCTCCTCGCTTTTTTTCCAGTAATTGCATCCACTAAGGGAAAGTCCCTCCTACCCTCGGGTCTCTTTATCGCGCTGAAAGGGAACGCGTTACCGTCGGACCCGTTGTCATATTGTCTAGCAGACGACGACGACGCGACGGATCGCTAGGAATTTTGTTTTTGGGAACCGGACCGGCATTCTTTCGGGATACCGACGCCTTAATGGATGGCCCGCTGAATTTACCAAAGCTCCCTCCGCGAAGGTATGTCCGATCGCACGACAAAGAAACGCGATGCCCTGCATCGCTACCGCGTTCTTCTCCGGGGATGCTTTCTACAATGTGTACTTTGCATTTCGAAATAAGGTGCAGCCGAGTGAACGTACAGATGACCGCATCTCGCACCCCTAGCGATACATCATGAACAGATCGAGGATCCCGCGCATTCCTACCATTTCTGATCCTGCGAACATACTCGCCAGGAGATCCCTCTGTCGAAAGGTGTTTTCCATTACCCTCTGTAGTAATCGTGAAAGTTCGTAGCGTTTTTAAATTAAAATTCAAAGATAAAATTAAGATATTTATTTGATAGCATATTTTCCATTCTGTTCTATTACTTGAATGTTATTGTATAAACCTGCTAACTATAAAAATAAGCAAATTTGTATCTATGTAGGCTAACAGTGCTTAAGCCGGGATAAAATAATGTTTCTCAACTGAAATGCCCCACGTGGCTTGTGCAGAATATCGAATATACACTACTGTGCGAAAGAAAGGAGCACCCAGTATAATTACAAGACATAATGACAAACTATGTATACCTGTATGTATTGTACAATGATTGATTTATTGCATTTAAGTTATTAGATAATCCACAATAATACACGTTCTCAGAACTATTCAATTAAACAGCGGAATCTTTTTTAAAAATTTACCGTGTTCTTATTTAATTTTTTATCCTTCTCTATTAAATATGGCCGAGTGATTCTTTCTTTTGCACAGTAGTGTATTCAACATCGCCCCTCTGATTCCGACACAAAATATTATCATTCAACCACACAATAGTTTTATAAAAATAATTTTTATAAAACATTTATTTACATTTGTACGAAGTCTCACAATTTTCTAGGGTAACACTTACCGTAACATATATACAGTGGTCGGATAATTTAAAAGAAAATTGTGAGTCTTGGTACAAATGTAAATAAATGTTTTATAAAAATTATTTTCATAAAACTATTGTGCTCGAATCCGATTCGCAATTTAGGGTAAGTATTGCCCTAAAATATCCGTCGCTCGAGAATACAGTGTACGCGTATACATATACATGTATTGTATATGTATATGTGTATTGAATGCGAATGTGTAAAGTGTATGTGTATGTCTTCCTAAAATAGTAAATTGTTTTCTTTAAATTCTTAAAACTAACCAAAATAACGGTCATTTTCTGACGTATTTTAATTATACCACTAATTATGTATATTGTGAGTCTTCTTTTTCTTTGGAACAGTATGCTATACGAGTTCTGCAATTACGCTGGTAAAATTACTCAACAAAGTATTAAGAATGCGCAGCTGTTTCAGCCACTTCTAAACGTCGAATCATTGCTAAACATTTTAACGATGTGAAACATAAAAATTGATCGCGCTTTCGGAATACTGCCAAAAACAAATCTTCCGCCGGAAAGTCATACCTAACTGTCACGCGCACGATACGAGTTTTGACGATGATCCATCTCTTTTTAATAGAAAAAACTTACACCGCACTTCCAGGAGTGGTAGATATGACGAGTACTATGTATTGGACAAGTTTAGGTGAAATATAGTTGACAAAAAAAAATTAAAGGCGAAATAATTGAATATAAAACTGTGGACGCTTTTTCCTGTAAACGATACTACTGCAACTGGTCCCCGACATATCTCACTGTCAGTCAAAACCCGTCAAATGTTCAAAAAAATGTTACACAATTGAAACCTTCTTCAAAAATATCCTATAACATAACACCTTTTTCTTCATCAATTTCAGATATTTTTTTAAACCTGCATTATTTTATAGAATAGAAGTGTATTAAAAATTACATACTCTTAACCAAGAATACTTTGCAAAAAAATCTCTAACATCAAATATGTAGGATTTAATTTGGTTTTATAAAATTTGTAGCACATTCAACTGATATAAATTTTCAAAACAATTAAAATGACGTAACGTGGCTACAATACTTCTTATTTTAACTTAAAGTATTATGCAAACTTCAAACCAAATTTAATAAATATAAATATAATTAATTGTTTTAAATTGACAAGTCATACTACTTTTAAACGTAAATATTTCACTTTTAGTTTAGATTTACCTCTGCTGTGAATGAAATAATTGATATAATTATTTATACGATATTTCTGTTTTTCTTTCGTATTTATCCATCTGTGACTAAACATAAATATACGCTCAGATATAATTTCCTAAGAATGGTGTTGGCATTGTACAGATTACATAAACTAACAATAAAGTATTTATTACTAACAGTAAAGGTATTATATTTTAGAAGTTTTCACAGTTCAATAATTATTTCCATTCACGCATGAGTCGTGTTATAAAAATACGTACGTTCCAGAAAATGTTTATGTTTACTCACAAATATCAATGATTTGAGTTTACTCACTCGAGTGGAATTAAAAATGCCCCCTCTTAATGAAAAGAGTTGTTTCCAATCTAGCTGATTGAACGGTTTATACAATATTCTATAGAACGTTATTTCCAATCGAAATCACTTTGACAACAAAAACTGTCATGTAGACAATCACGGTCGCATCAAAGTTGCCACGGAATGGAAATTACCCATGGTCGTGCAAACGACCCGTGCGGCATGCTACGTAGATCAACACAGTGTGAATTGCATTCCCTTTGGCCCATTACGCTTTCATTAGACGACTCTGCTTGCGTTTATCGTTAATTAACATTTTGTTAGGTTTAAGGCAGGTCGCCTGTATAAGGAGACCCATTAATAGGTGGCCGGCTCCTTCACTCGAGATTAAGGTGGAATGGCGAGCTTGACATTGAGCCGGTGCACTGAAATAATAATTGAGATGACGAATACATGTAGCGTTGCATGCACAAGTACCGCGGCAATTGAAGATCACGCAACCGTGAGGATACCGCGGTATATACGGTTCACTCGGAGTCGCGATAATGTGTTCCTAGAATTCCGTTGCTCGACCAGCTAATTGTTTTAATCTCCCGCCTAAAGCGATAAGATCGACTGATTTTTCGCTGCCGCACAAACAACATCGACTTCTGAATGAAAATTTTTCTTTATTCTTCTAACGTCTTGCACACGCAATAGAGCATAACAGAAGACATTAATTTAATTCAGAGATGTTTCTATCTCTTTCTACTTCACTTAATTTCAAATAATTTATTCTTCACTGTACACTTTCAATTTTTTGTTCTCGTTAGTTTCGTGACAGGTAATTTTCTAAAAATTATTAATTTATTAATCTTTTCTTTGATAGAATAGTTAGAACGATAAAATATTGGAATAGCTGCATAATTTTTCGTTCTCGTTAGTTTCATGACAGGTAATTTTCTAAAAATTATTAATTTATTAATCTTTTCTTTGATAGAATAGTTAGAAGGATAAAATATTGGAATAGCTGCATAATTTTTCGTTCTCGTTAGTTTCATGACAGGTAATTTTCTAAAAATTATTAATTTTTTAATCTTTTCTATGATAGAATAGTTGGAACGATAAAATATTGGATTTATTGTTTTCTCCAATATTTCTGTATTTTCATCTAAAGCATGTTAAGATATCAAACACTACAGACATAGAAGATTCGGATAATTGTGGCTCTGCTGTAATCGAATCGAATAAAGTAATGATAGCCAATAAGATCTTAAATGAACGTCAAAATGTGTCAGAATACTTTTAACCCCTTCCTCGAAAAAAAGCCACAATTGACAAGAAATCTTCTCACCTCTTGATATATTTTTTTTATCAGCAACGAAACAAATAATACTATAGTGAATCGGCAGGCTCGATTGCAGTGCAGACGCAAAGTGGCTTGAGAAGATAGCAGCGGCAGTCACTCGGAAAGAGGGGAAAGCAGGCGAAGAAATGGCTAGAAAATTCAGGCTGGTCGAACTGCTCTTTCTCGTTCCCACCCCTACGCCGTTTCCATTTCCATCGCGCGCCATCTTGCCCTTCCCCGCCCCGTCCTTCGACAGTCTCGATGGCCAACTCTCCGTCTCTCTCCTCATTATACACCTGGATAAAAAACGAAAGAGAAGAGTCGGGCAACAGCAAGGGCAGAAACCTCAGCACCCCCATCGTTTCGGTTTCTTTCTCCTCGTTCATCAACATCTTCGTTGGTTACCCGCGCTGCACCGGCTATCTCCCTCCAATTATTCCCTTCTTGCCCGTTTCTCTTTCTGCTTAGGCATGCTCCACTTCTCCGAGCTCCACTCGTTATCAAGCCGCCTGCGATTCCTCGCCGTTTCCCTTTTAGACCCCTTCGCCACCCCCTTCCTAGACAAACCTACTCTTAACGTTCCGACGCATTTCAATGTTGAGACGCCGCGCCGGGAGGGAGGTCGGGGGTGTACAAGGGATCCTGCCACAGTAGCTGAGTGACAGCCATTGACACTTTGAGTCGGTCGGGCGGCGGGGGAGACCGGGAATGTTCCTCCGTGCGACTTTAATTTCTGCAGCGAACACGCCGGAGCGCGAATTCGACCGCGAGAACGCCCGATTGTGTCTCACGGTTGTCGTAAACTGAGACGTACCAATGTTGCCACGCAGATATTCACGTCATTCTGAAATTTTGATACCGTCAAGACTGCCACCGAGTTGACCTTTTTGTTGTTAAAGGGTGTCTGTTTCATCTCAATACAGCGAGATATCTTTTGAAAGAATGGTGTCACGGAAAAACTGTTTCAACAAAAGTTGCATGGTACAATAACCGCCCTCCGATTGATAACAGAAGAAACCTGGCCCAAACCTAACCTAACCCATTTATACAGAATTTTGAAAGATGGCCCCTTTTCTTCTTCCAAAGACATCGCTAAGCTATCCCTAGCAGATTAAGTGAATGCCTCAATATTAATAAAAAATATAGTCCAACTCGTACCATTTCTGAAATCCACCAATATTTTACCACACTCTGTAATCATGTGGGTCCCATGGAAATCACTGTCACAAATTTTCCTAACACGGTTGTCACCGACAAAATTTCACTGACTCCAGATTTGACCGACAATAACATTGGCCGACAACGCCTTTAACATAAAACTATTTTGGTCGGCAACGAATTTGACCGACAACGATTTGTCTGGCAGCGATCTTAGATTCGTTGTCGATCAAAATCGTTGTTGGTCAAAATCGTTGCCGATCAAATTCGTTGTCGATTTAGTTCTTCACTCAGTAGGTGTGTAAATGAATGGTATGTATTTTCGAAAATCGTCAATCTTTAAACACTTCTAAGATTAATGAAATTTAACACAGTTCTTTTTTATCTTCTACCATTTTTGATTGATTATATTATTGGTACTAAACCTACCACCACCGGTCAAACGATCGGTTCCGGATTTTGTATTTCACAATTGTTGAAATTATAAAGATGCTTTCGTGATAATAGATTAAAGAAATATATACGTATATGTAGGGAGAAGTCGTCTCCGAGCGATATTTGTTATTATGATTATCGATTGCGTTCTTCAGATTTGTAATATGCAATTTTTTATTATTCTGGTATGACGTTTGAAAAAGTAAAGACGTGTTTCTATTTACGCGGACATGTTATTCTATTGACGACTTCATTCCTACATATACATATATATATATACATATTTACATTATATGTACACATATTTAGTAGCGCAGATATTATAATATAAACCGCACGAGGTCCGAATAAATTTAATCTTTTTAGGTATAATTAGCGTTAATTTTGATAAGCTGAAACTGATACATAGATGTGCTTAAATTCTTGCATATTCTTCATTTTTTCTACTGATATGAATAATGCTTATTCACGTTCCTCGTAAATGCATGAAGCCCGCGATCTACTCGGAACGCATTCGATGCGAATCATGTCTCGACTGCTGCAAATTTTACTTTTACGATGATTAATGCCGCAGAGATATTCCGTCCGACAATTTAAACCAAGGAACAAGAATTTCGTGGAAGATGTTGCAACGATCCCCGCAGTCACGAGGTTCCTTTCAACGATGAAACTCGGCGAACGTGCCGAATCTAAAAGAACCCGAACGACCGCAGGATCTTCGAGGAAATGAGGGTGAAGTACGGGAGAGGCAACGTAGAACAGGTAGAGACCGGATGGTACTTAAAGTTGCATCGAAATGCTATGTACTAAACAGTGAATGGCTGCTACCGGGAGCAGGTACGAGCGTGAATGTGTTGGTAGTCTTGACCACGTGATACATCCTGAAAGAAGAATTCACCGTGGCTACCTGCAGATAATACCTGTAGGGCACCAGGTATTCGTCTTGTAGGTCGGATACGTCGAGACGGCAGTGCCGGCAGCTCCGAAAGGAAGGATCAAATTCAATGACATCGTTGTGTACAGATTTTATCGCACACCTTCAATGCACTATAAAAAGAGTGGCGGCCAGGGTGAACGAGGGATTCGGAGACGCCCTAACCCTTTACGACACCATAGTTGGCTAGCATACTCATACTTCAACGGTCGATTCCTCGTTCAAAGTATGGTCTTAACTTACCACTGAATTTTCCGATCAATTTCGCAACTTTTGCCAGTTCCACATATTTTACCACGTATTTATTAGCTCGCTTTCTTGTTTGTTTGTCTGTCTGTCTGTCTGTTCGGTGGCAAATTTTGCAATTGATTTTTTTTATTATCACTAGACTGCAAATCTTTATGTAAAATAAAAATTGTCTGCATCGATTGCAAGGATTAGAAACTAAATTCAATGTTATTTCTTCCCTTAATGATTTTAATAGAGGAGAAATCGTATATTAACATCTTCAGTTTTCAAAATCTTTCAACAATTTTGAATTACATGTACCCAATTTTTCTATAAATGCATTATATATGCACGTATATATTTTACTGGGTTGGAAAGAAAGTTCGTAGCGTTTGTAAATGAAAATTGAAAGAGTTAAATACTTGAAATGTTTTTATTGTTTTGCATTTAATACTAAACCCACCAAGCATTAAAAGTATCTAGGAAATGTAGTAGTAGCTGTTTAAATATGTATACCTTGAGTGATTTGTATGCATTTATTGTTTTACATTTAATGTACTCATTTTTGTCAGAAATGCATAAAAGTAACGATGTAGTGGTAACTGTATAAATACATATGTATAGCTTTAACTATTTGACTAGTATGTTTTTATTGTTATGCATGTAATCTACTGATTCTTGTCATAAATGCATAAAATTCGCGATATAGTAATACCTGCTTAAATATGTATAAACTGTATGATTTGACTAGTGCGCAACGGTGGATGTCCGACGCCAATGGAAACATGGGAAGCCGTTTCCCACGCGGAAGTAATGTTCCATTGTCGCGGGCGTGAAAAGGTTAAAAGCCGGCCGAAAGACTTTTCTTATAAAATGTTTCGATCGCACAACATTTTCCAGCTCGCGTTTTCCGCCGAGGAAAAAAATAAAAATCTGCTCCGATTTTTAGCTCGCTCACCCTCGATCGTTTGATCTCGAGGAGTCATAAGAACCCGGGAAAGACAAAGGGTGCGTTTAGCCTGGGCCAGAGTGTTCTCTTAATGTGGCATAGTCACCCTTTTGCCTTTAAAGTGGCAAGGGTGGAAACGACTTACGAATATCAGGGCACGATGCTCTTTTGTGCACGCCTTTCACCCCCGACTCCTAGGATCATTCAAAACGCAATGCTTGTCGAGGATCCTCGAACGATTCATTCGGACGGAATACGCGTCGCCGTAAATTCGCGTTTCAGTCCGGGCGTCTCTCGTCGTACAATGCACGGACACATTTTCCCCAGTTGTTAGTGTTCCGCAATACTGTTTCGACGTGCCTTTGGGGAGATCGAATAAAAAGAACGCGCCATTTTTTTTTCCACCGAATGAAAAATTATTCGAAATTTAACTAGAAGAACCGCGCATCCCGGGAAAAATATTCTGCATTCGAATGATTTCTCGTTCGCCGCATTCACGCGCGCAACATTTCCGCAGAGAATGCTTTGCGGACGTTCGGATATTTGGAATTTCAAACTCTTTTTCCGATTGAATATTTAATGCGCGTTCACTCGATTATCTTATTCGTATTATTCGTGGTTTAAGGAATAACTCGAAAATAAATTATTCATCCTCTTCGTGAATTCTCGAGATAGCTGATTGTAAGTCTCGAGATTACCTTCATTTTTTTTTCTTTATCACAATTTTGCAGTTTTTTCAACACCAGTCAGATTGCAAATAAATAGCAGAGGGTTAAAACATTTTTATCTTTTTCGTCGTTCTTCAACAGAGGTATGTACACTTTCAAAATTTGATAACAGTTTGTAACTTGATGACTTGAAAATTTAATTATTGTTCAGATGAGATCATTGATGTGACATCATAGTTTTTGTTAAATTCTTCTTATAATTCTTATATGATTATGAAGAATAAGGAACCACTTGCAAAAATATATTAATGTATTGTCGATTCTATAAAAATGGGATTATATGTATACCTAGTTTTGCTCTACGTTTTCATTTTAACTTCCATTTCTTACATTTGACCCGGACAATATTTATTTTGCATAAAGACACGCACGCAGTCTGATTATAACGAAAATAATTGTCCGTTTGGCAAGGATTGTCGGTTTAGCCTGAAAATCTGAAAATCCCATAAACATCAGCAGCCTACTCAGGACAAAGCCGGGTTAAGTCGAACGGTGGAGTAATCCTCAGTTGTAACATTCACGATCCCGGGAACGTTCGAACAGTTCGTCCATCATTTCCGGCGAGGGCCACGGTGCAATCGGAAATTCCGGACACGCAACAAATCCCCGGGGGAGAGTTTGGAGGTGCATTGAAAGTATAATCTCGCGCGACGGTAATCCAGTGAAACGTTGGGTTTCGCAAAATCGTTTTGAAAGGCTCGCCTGGAAATCCGGACTTACACGGGAGGATCTATTTTCTCGCGGAACTTTCTTGCTCGGCTGCGAACGCCGCGCCGAGCCCGCGGTGTCCCGTCGTGAACTCATGACAATCGGAGAACCAAGTAGCAAAGTCGTTCGAAATGAACCGGTCATGTTTCTTCCCGCTACTCCCGTGCTTTCTTCCCTTCTTACACTATTGAAAATCGATCAGCTGATTCGAAAGTTGGATACACGAGCTTCCACCATGTATTTCGCCGATAGTTGCCGATCGACTTGCGTCCGATGCGACAGAACGATGCTATCAGGTGTCACAAATTCATTCGCGACCATTTCCCTTAATAGCGTTTGTTGTACGTTTTTGGTTGCGAGGATCGTGTTCGGATTGATTCCAAATTTGAGTCGCTGGGTAGAGAAATTTTGGCAGTCGTACAAAAAATGGTGAACTATGAGTGGGATATTACAGCTAGTTTCTAGTTCCCGATTCACGCAAACGATTATACACTAGTGGAATTAATTCTGGACACTTTTAAATTTTTACTGTCTCGCAACTATTCAAATGATTTAAGATATTATCATTAATATTTTATATTCTAATCATTGCGCTCTAATTTTAGGGCGTCGCTTGTATAAAGAGAATAAATAAAAATAAATAAGATAAATAAATATATAAATAAAAATTAAATGCTGTTTTAAAAAAATGCTAATTAAAAAAAAATGTTCGTAATAGTCTGCGTAAGGTTTTTAGGGAAAGAAAAATTGGAAAAGTTGCCCGGAAAAATGGAAAATTCGGGACAAATGAAAGTGCTATTTTCGATGGGATTTTTGTATGAACTCAATACCATAACTCGCGATTCGAACGATGGATATGCGTAATTCTTTTTTTGTTTTGTTCGTTATATTCACAAAACGATCAGTTTATTGAAATTTGGACAGTTCAATGTCTGTCGGGTCAGCTGGAACACAATAAAAATTACAATTTCAACACGTTTCGAGGTATTCGAAGTCATTTTAGTCATTATTCACACTTTTACAAACTTTCCTAAGATCCTCACTTCAGAAAAGACAATGTCTGTCTAAAACAATGATGAAACTGTTTGTGCAGATCGTCAAGGCCTTCCTGACAGACCTGGGTAACAAATATTTCCACTAGGAAGTACACATATGTTTCATTTGAATGTAATACTAAATTACTGTTTAATCATTGGAAATGGACAATAAATTTAATCGATTGATGAATTGAGTCGTCAATTATTAATTAAAAAAAGAAAGCATCGAAAAGTCGGAGACTGGTTTGATTAATTATTGAAGTTAATCGCCACACGGTCTATCCATAAATTGTAATAATAAGAAGAAAAAATATATGGTTTCCGTATTTAATTTCTAAATTTCAGTAATTAATCATTAACCAACTATTCGATTGACGATTACAATTGAAAACAATGTAATCATTATTACAATTAACGACTAAAGTAGGAGTTTATTTGTTAATTGTGTTACATTGATCAAATGTTTGCCTGACTCTGTATATAAAACAGAATATTTGGTAATCCAGGTGTGATTACTAGACTGCAGATCTTTATTCATTTATGGCGAAATTAGTTAGGTGAAATATATACATAAAACAGTAATAGGTAAAAAATTCAAGAATCCTGTAATGTTGTTTTTAATGTAACAAAGTCATTAAGGGATGAAATCAATTTTTATTTTGTTCCTGCATGTCACAATCAATGCAGAATATTTTTATTTTGCATAAAGATCCACAGTCTAGTAATCTTTATTAAAGTAACCTCGTCGTTATCCTGTCTATGTACAATTAAATGCGTCAATATAAATTCCCAAAATTGCCTCTCTCACGTTTAACAATAGAAAATACCCACGTCTAACTAGCACCCTAATCTTTACAGTTCTAATATCAAATTCTGTTTACTTTTAAAAATTCCATTTTTAGCATAGTTAATGTACCCTTAACGAAGTATTCGATTATAATAATAGTGTGTAGCCCCAGCGAGTCTAGTGATCACCTTTGCGGGAAAAGAATATGAATTTCCGAGACGTTTATAGTCTCCATTGAAGAAATCATGTTATCCGTCGGGGCCGTGACAGCGTTATCGGACAAAGGTGAAGAAGTGTTCTCACGGTGTGAAACCGTCGAAAGGAGTTTTTATCTTGTTAAAAAACGATAACGAGCGACACCGGACCATCGACGTCCCGTTGGTCGAGCACACGGGCCACTAGCAGTTCCCCGTGGCGCGTCCGATTTTTCCCGAAGTCAGCTTTTCTCGCTCCTAAAGTTCTCACGGAGAAAGTTCATCGGCGCATCCGCAAAATGCCGTCCGGGCATTATAAAGCAATCGCAACAGTTCTTACGGAATCAATGGGACGATTTGTCGAAATAGTCGGAAGTGTTCTCGCGCGGCAACTTGTATCTCCGATTCCCGAGGAAGTTCCGAGGAAAGGATTATTTTCCCAACAATAAGATCGTGTTCAAGTTCTTATTCCCTCGGACTGTTCGCTTGAATCCCCTCCCCGCTCACCCCACCATCCCGAAACGGTACCAAAGACGGAGAGCGTGAAACTGGAACTATTACTCTCGGTCGGAGACTTCTCGAGGTGTAATTTTCGTGAAATAATATTGAAGTACATGAAATTATTTCTCGCGATTACAGCTCGGTAATTGTCCCCGTGCTCGTTGTAACGTCGCTTTAAAGGGTCGTGAGAAGCACCACGCTTGCACAAGTAAGACAAACCGATGAATTTTGTGTAAAAATCAAAGAGCTTCCAATCGAAATGAAATTGTTAAATTGCGTAGTTTTTAAGAAAGCGAACGAGAGAGAGAGACGAGCGCGTGTTTTGTTTTGTATATTTCTCCGAAGTCGGGGAACTGGGCGAGAGTGTTTTGTTTACATTTTTTTCGTACTGCAGGTGCTCCGAGGAGACTTGTGTGCGTCTGTGTACGTGTGAGCGCGTAGCGAGCGAGGCGTCCGAGACGCGTTAGTTGGTTGTTAGCCATAGGCCCGCGAAGTAACACGCGAGACAAATAAAGCAAAACATCCTTTTCCTCTATACTTATCATTTCGTGGTTCCTCATAACTCCGGTATTAGTGGTTCTATTTGAACAGAAATAGAGCGATGAATTCTTAAAAATTCAAGCTGAAATATTATAGAATATGGAAAAATAGAGAGATTACGCTATGGACGTTTTTTAATTTTGAAAATTCGAATATGTTGGATTTCTGTATTATTTTAGAAGCGCTCGTAATAAATAGACTGCGGATCTTTATGTAAAATGAAATTTTTCTTCGTCAATTATAAAACACTGAAACCATATAAAAATTTTTTTCTCTATTCTGAACAATTTTAATAAATTGAAAATAAGATACTAGCATTCTTAAATTGTCTTAATAGTTCTACTCTTTTAAATTACGTCCACCCATTTTTGTTACAAATGCATAAAATTTTGTCGAATCCATCTACTAAAGCTTTAAAAAATTTCGAATTTTCATATTAACGACATTTTCTAGCAAGTGTTACAAACTTTTAATGCATCATCAAAATACGCGAAATTTTGATTCAATTTAATAAGACGTGGGAACAGAAATGTAAAAGAAAATTATATTAATATTGCATGAACATTGTCGAGGAAGCATGTTGTGAATAAACAAGTAAAAAAAACTTGATAATAAACTTTTTATATATATTCAGTGCACGATAATGACGAGGTCCGCGAAATTTTGTAAAATTAGAACGCCATTTCGGCGTAGCCTGCGGTCAGAGGTCGATGCAAATTCACAATTTTATCGCACAAATTTACGAAAAACTAGAACAGAATAAATACATATTTATGGTTCGAAGAATTTTGACGCTTTCAAATTATGGAGTGAAAATATTTGTTTTATCGAAGTGAGGAGTTTATATTATGATTTGGCTAAAGATGAAAAGGAATTTCTTTTTCTTGTGTACTAGTTATGTAATATAATCAGAGTTGGGCAAACATTTTGTTTAAATAAAAATTTAGCCCAACTCTGTTTATAATTTACTTGAGAAGACTTTCTTCGACACCCTATTGCAATTAATACTTCTAAGAATTACGAAGCTGGATAAGAACAGCTGATAATGCTTCCTGTTAACCACGACGGCAATATAAGAAGCTTTTATCAACACTTATGTGAATAACTGGGTCCTTGGGTAGCCATTTCAATTTCTTTTTACAACTATATATTTGTGGACAAATAGAAATATTATTGTCGATTTTTCCATTCTTGATGATGATCAAAATGATCACAGATTTATTTATATTTTCGGTATACAGATATGAATTGAATCTATAAGTTGAAACTATTATTGAATATCGTAGAAAATGTTGGTTATTGTATGAGAAGAGAATTTCAAACATGCAATATTAGAAGTATACAGCAGATCTTTATGTAAAATAAAAATTTTATACCTGAATTTCGAGAAACTGGAGTGAAATAGAAACTTATTTTCTTTCTGAATATCTTTAATAGGTTGAAAATGATACGACTGTATCTTCAAATTCTTCTGATGTTTTTACTGTTTCAAATTACACGTACACATTTCTGTCATAAATGTATAAAGATCCGCTGTCTAATTATAAGTAATAGAAAGTAGTCGTACTTTTTGATTGTTCAAAATAAGAATTGGAATTCAGAATCAAGTAAGTTTACGTGTTATTTGGAACTTTAACGTCAATTTTCAAGAGAACATTTCAACGAGTAGAACATGATGTAATCATAAAAGAAATTGGACCTTGAAAAAATCTGGCAAGATTAATTTTGCACAGGAGGTGTAGAATCACGCTGTAACAGCTTTTACATATAAATTCTTGACACGTTGTACAATGTCTTATTGCATTGTCGCGGAGTGTATAAAACGCGTAGTCTAAATGGCCATTATTATATCTCTCACGTTGTCGACGAGAGCGAAGGAAGCCCATCCCTGCTGTCAACCGTCCCGACGATATGATGAAGATAATGTCGGGATTATAAGGAGACCGAGAGAGCATGATCAAGGGGAGGAAATACCGTATCCCTATCATGTTTCCAAAGGAGTTAAGAAGTACGTTCTGGAAACCGCTAATTGTAAGCTTCGCAGTTTCCAGTTAAGTTCTATGGTTCAGCTAATCTGCCTCTTCCTCCTGTACTTGCTTCCAATGTACGCGATTAGTTTCATTTGATAAAACGAAAAATATACTCTATTATCTCAAGATACTGGTTATCGATAATATCATAATAATTCAAAATGTAATCTATCTACCCGGTGTAATCTAGCCTTCCAGTATATTCTATATGCACCACTAATTGTAACCGTTACTGTGTTTAGCTTAAATATGGAGTTTAGACACCCTATACCGGGTCTCGCGTATTTATTTTCAAAATTCGTAACTATCATACCGAATACAACAATGACGATATATTCCGTTCAAATTACTATAATAGACAGCACAAATTCGTGTAATAGAGTGTAGCACTGTAACTTTCGTAGCAATATGAGCGAGATGAAGCGGTTCGTATATTTATTCTAGAGAACGTACCAGATCCTTATTGGGGGGAACTCAGGCTCTTCGAAGAAGAGCTTGTAAAACATTGGCAGACAATTGCAGAAAACACTCGTGTTTTATTCTCAAATTGAACATGAATTTTTGCAATCATCTAATCGTACATTTTTTACAGTAAAAATCTGGTTAAATTACTTTTAGATGAGATTACTAATACAAGAATACATGAGATTAATAATACAAGAATTCAGTCTTATGAGATCTTTTGTAAATAAAGTTTCTCTCTCTCTCTCTCTGTGTGTGTTAACTTTTAGCTTCGATAACTTCTTAACGAATAAGTTTGGGGCATAAGTATCTTATGTAGTAATTAAGTAATGTTATGTAGAGCACAATGAACTGCATCGATTGGTGCAGTCAAAAATGTAGGTTTCCATTTTTTAAAAAAAGTGCAGTTGCATTTTTCTGATGCAAAGATGCACAAAAGTGCATAAAATTAGTTGCGTAGTATGCACCGTCTGATGCTATTCAACTTTTTCTTATAACATTTTCCTCTATTCCCAACCGTTTAGGAGGTACAGCCTGTTCCAGCTGCGTATCTTACTTTGAGATTGCGATTAAGATGTACAATCATGTGAACGACGGTCCTTTGCCGGTCGAGGCAGAAGAGAAATGGTCTTAATTTTACCTTTTAGGAAGAATATTTTATCAAATACTGAGATCATACAAATATGAGGATGATTGACAATGTTGTTTCAATTAAATCTCGTCGGATTGTACTTTACTCAGGGCAAACTATGTTTACATATTTTAAACTCATTGTGTAAAAATGCCGCAGTAACAAACGTACATCCCGCAGTAATGGGTACATTTATCTTATATAGGGAAGAATAGTAAGACAGAAGTTGCCAACGTGACGGTGAATTACATAGACTCGGTACTCGATCTGGTATCGTAGCGTGACCACGTTAATCGCATGCTTGCACTCCAAGGTAACAGTTTTACACCGGAAAATAAGAACACGTTTTACAACAGTTACTCCATAAACAGCTCGGTTTATTCAGCCCGAGTTGAACACCCCGATTGACTGTAATAGGCGGCCTGTTAAAGGTTAGAAAGTCAAGTTTAAACTACTCTCTACCTACACAGCGATCGCGTGTTCATACTAAAACTGCAGTCCTTTAAAAGTTTATAATCTTCCGCCGTTCTTTAAAGGAACCATAGTCTTTTATGGCCGCCACGTTGGTTCGCGACCTTATGTCTTCCTAACAACGATTTATTCGACTTCGCAGAAAGAACTTCCGAAATACCCTAACAAATCTCTAGCCATTGGAAAGTGAATGCTGCAAAGCGACGGAACGACTTAACGCGCGTTCAGGTTTGACTTATGGTTTTATGACTGCGAAGCTAAGCGACGGTGTCGGATTTTTTAATCGGAGCTTGCGCTACGGTTCAACTCTTTATTACTCGAAAATTGTCGTTTACCAATATTATCGTGAAAATGCAATAATAAATAGTACAACAAGCTGATATCTCTTGTCACGCTTTCTTTTAATCTTTCCGTTGGAGCGGACCGGACACGTTTTAACCCTTCACTTCATAGTGTATCATATCTGATACAGCTAACAAATCTGATATATAGTAAACTAAGAATGTGTTTTCTTAGTATTCTCCCTAGTAGCACAAAATATTATATATGTATACATATAATATAATATAAAAATTTCTTAATTGTAATAAGGTCCTTTGGAAGATAAAATGGAATATTCCCTCAAGTGCACAGAAAGTAATAGATATTCATAGCTTCATCATAACTTTTTCTTACATTTGAAAATTTTATTGAATGTTATTTAAATATTGAATTTATATTTTTCAAATATTGGATTCACATTTACTTTATATTTTTTAAATATCTAGTTTATATTCTCTGAATTTAGATCCAATATTTTTCTCATATGAAAAAATGTGGCTTAAAAAATATTTTTCCAATATTTGAAAAAAATAAAAGTTTTAATATTCTTCCCTTGAATAAAACACTTCCTTTCAATTTTTTTCATCGCAATTAAAAAAATCATGCAGTGAAGGGTTAAATATGGCGCATGTTAAGACAATAACTCGCACAAGTAGCAGTATAAAATATGAAACTGGCATACGAAAGCTTGAACAGTTTACTAAACAGTACAGGAGCGCGTGGCTGTTTTTAAATTGAACTATAAAATATGTGTTGACGGATAAACGTTTGCTTCGACACAAAACTAGTGGGCAGAAAATGAGGAAATTTACACGTGCCTCGTGGTGGATAATCTTCGGTATCTAGCATACGAGAAGACCAGCTGAGTTTACTTTACACAGCTGTTCAAGATTAATTTATGATAACGTTTCTTTGATATAAAGCGCTCGCTTCTCAAGACGAAGACATACCTAATATATCTTTGTGTAACGAAGAAAAAGGAGAAGAAAAACATAGTGTCAGTCACTATCGTAACTGTGAAACCCTGGACTGTGAGTCATATAAAATGATTGCACTGTTACTGCAATAACTATTACACTTTTATTACTAAAAAACGATGTGCTTAATAGTGCTCAACGAATCCATACATAAATAAATAACTAGTCCCACTAGTTTCTAGTGTTCAGAGGCGACGTAAAACGCATACTCCAACAAAATAGGTGAATTAAATATGCCTTCGGACTCGTGAATAATTCTTCAAAATATTTGTGCATCAAAGCGTTACGAATTGATGCAATACTAACTTTTTGAATACTGCATTTAGAACAGTTGTGATAGCTAAAAGTATATTTTCTAACATCTTGTAGTTTATAAATAGACTGCAAATGTTTATGCATTTTCCAATTTTTTTAGACAACTTCGAAAAAACTGGAATGAAATAGAATGTTATTTTTACTGGAGATGTACTGGCCTTTGTAGATTCAGAACAAATAAAAATTCCAGCCTTTTTTGAAGTTTTTCATAAGCCATAAATGCAGTCTATTTATAAATTTTTAAGTGGTTCAATAACAAAAACTAATTACTTTTTGCAAAAGCAAACTGTTATGAAAGAGCCTATTAATTATTGTGAAGTATCCTGACAATGGCTCGTCTCAACATCAGAAGGATGATCTATTACATTATAAAGTGTAACACCAACAAATGTTAATAGTTTATTTTGCCGAACAAGAATTGAATATTGATTTAGATATCTGACAAGATATTACTTACAAACCTATTATATCCTAACTTTTGATATACGCGATGCACAAGAACAAAAACTAATTTTTAAACAATTTAACTCACATCAGTCTTGCCATTTGTCAACTTAATTTATCCCTGGCAAAAAGATGCGAAAATCAATGTAACGGGAGGATGAACAATTACATTTGTAAATCCTTTCTTGACAATAATGAGCTATGGTAAAAAGAAGCAATTGAAGTTGACACAAAGGATGAATGATGACTACAGGATTTTTGATTTCCGAATTTTTGTCGGTAAAATAATAGAAACTAAAATAAACAGACTAGTTTCAGACACGATAATCTCTGCACAAGGCAGATTTTACTGCTGGACGTTGCTGCGGCGCAACTTCGTTCGTAATATCAGGGATTTAATAAAATTTCTAGTACTCATAATTATTGCACTCTTACAAGAGGATGTTGTAAGAAGCGTCTGCAACAGGAGGAAATATATGGCTTATAATGGAGCGGCATTAATAAAAGGTAGCAATCTGTGCTCGAAAATTAATAAGAAGGAAACGAAAGAATTCGTAATAAAACCTCTGCGTGTTCCGCGTTTTACGATCGCGACGACGACACAAAGGAAACGGCATTCGTCTCGACGTGTACTCTTGTGAATCCCCCGTCTTATCGACCGGCGTTGTCGTTTTTCCCTCTTACATTGCAAGCAAACGCTAAAACGCATGAAATATCGGTGAATTATCGCTTGTGCAGCGAGAGGCCGCTGCTGCGAATTCGCAATATACCCTCGTGCCCAAGTTAATGACAAAGTAACAACGGTACTTGTTGTGGCGATATCTAGTGATTATTTACTGCCCCCCCCCCCCCACTTCCCGACGTTGTCTGTGCTTAAGTTACAAACACATGAAGACTACGAATATGCAGGCGAAAGTGGAATCCATAAAACAACGAAATGTCAATGCGAAAAATAAATAATAAAGCTTTTCTCGTGTGTAAAAATACTGTAAAAAAGAAAGATACATTTTTAAGGAACATAAAGCAACATTTTAGCTTTACTTTCATTTCTTTTATTACATAAAAGTACAAAATGGTAGAGATGTATAACATTATCTAACTCCACGTACAGCAATACCTTGGAGTGGTAAAAATGAATGAAATATGAAAATAAGCTCAATAAAAAATAGAGCATATTCAACGTAGCATACAATTCTTTTGATATCTTAAATTCCTGAATTTTTTTGGCGGTTAAGATATTTTGAAAATATAAGATCGTTAAAGAAAAGATTGTTAAAAGCATTTAACAGTCACCATTTTCTTATTTCTCAGAATTATTAAAAAATTCTACGTTACATTTCAATGTCTTCGTTTATCTTCAGATAAAAACACAATTTTTATATTTTATATTCCAGTAATATTAAAATGTTTCTTAATGTTCCCTAAATATATCTTTTCGTTTGCAGTGATTACCTTTAAATGAGGATAAATGTTAGATTTGCTGTATTTTATTAAACTTCCAAGGTTGCATACCCCTTAATGGAAATATTTCACATTTGCCAGAAACAGTGTAACAAATGATTTACTAATTGAAGAGGCTACCAATAGTTTAAACTTCATAATAGCAATCAAGAAAGCAAGAACATTAAATATTCCAGGTTCAATATAAAGAGAAGATTCTGCTTTGCTTTTTCGTATAGATTGCTTTGCATGGATTCATTTCGAACTATCTTATCAGTGCCCCACAGGGCAATCTCTGCTCATGCTAAAATGATGGACTTCCAAAATTAAATTACAACTACCAATCGGTACTATAGTCTTGATGTAAGTCTACGGAGAGGCATTATGGCATTTATAGTCTCTCTAAGTACTTGAGCATTTAACCCTGAACCCAGTAACGTAACTAGATATTCAGCGCCCTGAAGCAAAAATGAAGCAGGTCTCTCGAAATTTGTTTTGAACATTTAACATAGACTAGACAAGTGATCTAGCTATCTTTTATTATGTTTAACGTCGTCATACTTGTACTCGTGACTTCTATTTTTAATACGTGTGCGAGAGCTTGTATCTAGTGGGATCGAACGATGTCAATTTTATTTTAACAGATTACTAGACTACGGATTTTATGCAATTATGGTAAAAATGGGTAGGTACAATTTAAAACAAAATAAAGATTAAGAAAATTTAGAAACACGAATTTATTATTTTCAATATTAAAATTATTAAAATAAATTAAAATTAATTAAATTAATTACAATTTAAATTAAAATGAATGAATTAAAATTGATTAAAATAAATTATTAAAATAATTAAAGGATGAAAGGATTTTTTACGTAGCCCTTCCTTCTTAAAATTAATGCACAAAATTTTTATTTTGCATAAAGATCCGCAGTCTGCACATTGGTACATGGCTGAACATTTTTTAATGGAACCTTCAATAACAACAGCAATTTTCATTTGGAATTAACAAGTCACCCTCAATAACGTCATTTAATAGTTTCATTTAAGGTTTCAATGTAAATGAAAATTGCTATGCTTTCTTTTGGTACAGCACTATTCTTCAACATCCTATTAACAGGCTTCCGGTAGGTAAAGCGTTAATAATCAAGTAGATAGAGTTTTAGAAATGAAATAATGATGTGCTGACAGATTAACTTTGATTTTCATAATTGTCTGTAGACCGTAAATGTCGTGGCTGAAGCACCTATTGAATAATTGAATTGTCGCGGCATATACACGTCTGCGTAAACGTATTCGGAAAAAGAATGCGGAGGGAAATTTTCAAGAGTGTAAATTAAATTCAAGTGTTTAGTTTTAACTGATTTAGGAGTGTGTGCGCCATTTTTTCGTCGTTTAAGTTTACTCGGCCCACCTGCCACATATTTAAGGGGACGTAAATTGCCAGTGAAAACGTAACCGTACTCGAGATAGCTAAGCAAACTATGACTGTGCGCATTGTGCACACACAGGTAGGTGGACGGCGTGTATGCTTCTATTAAGAAAAATAAGTAAATATGCTCCATCACCGGGGGTCATTGAAATGTGCTAAAGTTAACACGCGAGGAAGCAAGCGCGAGCGAAATTTAATTTGCGGCAATATCGGCCAGCAACGAAATAATCTGATTAAACGTGGTAGTCACGCGGCTCGCACAATAAAGATAACAGTCTGACGTTACGTTAACTACATATATTCGACAGATTTTACCAGAACTTTCATCGACGAATGCATCGATTCGATTCCTTGTATTTCTGTTATTACAGTTCTCTTCATATTCCAGCGCAACCGCGATTATCCGTAGCTCGGAAGTATGTTCGATCACGAACAATCCATATAATACACGATTTATTGTACAGCCTGTAAAGAAATTATCATAGAGCGATTCTACACCCTCGGTTTTAGGGTTGAATAATTTCAATAATTTCAGTTAACCCTTTACTGCCCAAATTTGTATTTAAATAAAAAAAAATCAAATTTCAATCATTATTTAATTCATTTATTATATATTATTGTCAAAAAAAACCTACATTACATTTTTACTTATAAGTACCGTCAGTAATTAAAAACAAATAAAAAAGTTTATTCTGAAAATGTAAACGAAATAAAATACATTATTTAAAAAAGAACAACAACAAATAACGGCAAAACTTTTATTTACCTTTAGGCACTAAAAGGATAATCTTATTCTACTCGCAAGGAGAAAAAGTGTAAAAGAAAGCATCGGTCAAAACTCAATCGTTCTCTTGAGATATGATGATAAAGTTTTTTCATTAACAAACTGATTTTATTTATTTTTGATACATTGCAGCGCTAAGAAATAATTATCAACTGATTCGTTAATAGCACGCTATACATATAAACTCTATCCAACTAAAGCATGAAAATATAATACAAATAAAATCACTGATAATGAATAAACATTATTATAATTTTTTCAGAGAACAGTTGCGTTTTCATCGATCGTTTCTCTGGAACTTTTTATTCCTGTGATGAACAAAATACAAGTATAACAAAATTATTTACCTTTTTAACCTTGAAAATCAATTTCTATACACCCTGTACAACTCGGTAAGGATTTAGTTCAGGACTGAAGCTAAGTAATTGCTCTATTTTATTCGAACACTCGTGTTCCACCGATAAGTACCAATAATCGAGGTTCTATTGTACTTATAATGGCGCGTGTACCGGTTTGAAATTACATTTGAATTGCACACGCCAACGAAATTGTCGCGTACTTCGAAAGTTATTGTAAACTGTGTCCATTTTGCGACGTATCTTTCACTGTCGACGGAATTATTGCTGTTCAAGTGTGCACGGTGTGTACATATCTTCCTGCTACATACTAACTACACGATGTTATATAACCGTTGCAAATGTTTCCACATGTCTTTGCATACACAGATCATGCAACTAGCTGCAGAACTTCAATTCCAGTTAGGAAGAACTATCTTGCGTACTATTTTGATTATTCAAAACTTTTAAATATTTACAGAGAAGAATTTGTACTTCTACTCCTACAGAAGTACATTTTTATAATTGTTGTAATATTATTTCAATAATAATGCGTATTTTCTTAATTCAGATAAATTATTTTTTCTCAAAACTAATAAAAAAAATCAACTAATATTAGATTGGAACGACAGTTCGTAGCGTTTGTAAATTAAAATTGGAAGCTAAAATATTTATTCGTAGATTTATTCAATACCATAGTTTTCATTCTGTTCCATTACTTTTTGCCATTTCCGAGGTAACTTCTCGTGTTATTGAATAAACGTATGAATAAATACCTTAATTTTATCATCGATTTTATATTTGAAAACGCTACGAGCTTTCTTTCCAACCCAATACTTTTAAATATTACATCAAAGAGAAATTATAGGTTTTTAACTGGTGAACTGTATGATATATATATATATATATAAATAAATATAAAGGAAAATTTACTCGGTTAATTTCTTAAAAATTCCGATTATTTTGTTTATAACGGAATACACAGAAAATACTAAGAGACATTAATTCTGCTCTTGTAAATATTATTTTTTATATATGTACATCGTATTGTTTTCCTTGGCTTTGTAATTATTTTGTAAAATTATAGACACCACAATCACACACGTTTTCTCACGTACTTATCGAATGAAGATTGAGTGGAAAAATTTTCACATGACCGTCACACGTATGTATACTATTTGTGTAGCTTATTGTATTAATATTTTTTTGTAACACATTTATATGAATTTTTACGTAAAGATACAAGTTTGAACGAATTTATGTGACAGAACTTTGTTTCAATTTCTGAGACACTGTGATTGAAACTCTGCCAATACATTTGTTCGCGACTGTGTCTATTACTTTACATTGTTACTTGAATTCGCACGAAAAAAATACTTGAAACAGAGAGTTACTCGAAGCATACAGTGAGAATATCCCTCTCAGTCATCGATCTTGAGTCTTCGATTGATTTAGTTCCATCTGTAGCCCAATTGAAGCTGCCTTCCACTGGAAGGTACATTTCGCTAGATTGTGTTTCATTTAATTTTCATGATCGAACAGGAATTGACACGGAAAGCGAAGATAGGGGCGAGTCTCGACGAAAACTATTTACGCAGAAAGGAGGTTCGCTCGTAGCTTCATTTCCGTCTTCCTTCTTGATGAGAAGTGAATAGGACGGCCATTGCGGGCCGTTGCCGTAGCCGGTTGACAACGTGGAAACACAATCACGCTAGCCAATCAACCTTATTAATAGAAATTGGTTAAACGAAGAAATGAAGTCGAACTTTTCTTCAATTATCCAGTCATTTTCTTTTATTTTGTGTACTCCTTCTAGTTTGATGGAGTTCGTAGCATCTCCAGTGGAGACATCAGGGAAGCGGAGAAATAAATTAACCCTTAAATGCACGATATTTTGCATGGCGCGCATATTAATCAAAAATAAGTTCCACAATTTAAAAAAAAAACATTTCTCGCTAATAAAGTAGATAGAAATAAATTTTTTAATGAATTTTATTGATGAATATTACTAATTACTAATAACTAAAACTAAATACTAATTACTAATTATTAATATATACAATTAACCCTTAAATGCATTGTGTTGTCGTTTGGCAGGTTAACTGAGATTCTGAAAGAGGAAGAAGCAATTCTTGGCGCAGCGTTTTCGATCGAGGATAAATTTGCTGCATCGACAAGTAGAACGGAGTTGCCCGATTCTCCGCCATTTGTCTCAACTCCCGATGATTTCCGCGGCATAAGCAAATACGCGATGCGTTAAATCTATCTCCCGTTTCAGCTTGGTTTTTTCATATGCGCAGCTTATCGTTCAGAAACCGCGCCGAGTCGAGACGGCTCTTATTCCGAGCACAGATAGATTCCTCCATATCGGCCCCAATATGGCGGCCGGGAATCTTTTCGTGGTTTCGCGATCAAAGTGAGAAATTCCTGAGAAGCGAAGCTCGATCATGTCAGGCTCATCTTTTCCTGTGACGTGTAATACCGACCGCGCCAGACTCACATCTTATGGAACATTTTTCTCGTTTCCTCACGGAGAAATAGTAATTTGTAAGACTCGTTTTGCGAGCCGTGCTTTCGCGACTTATTCCTGTCACATATGCTCCTCCTGATTGACAAATGATTTACGCAAAATGTGTGCGACAAAAGTGTACAACATTTTTAGATTCAAAATTAGTTTATGATATCGGCGCACAGTTTCGATCAAAAAATCAAAACAAAACAATTTTGCAATTTATAAAATTTTCCTCATCGTTTCGATCCGATACTGAATCATCTTCAAGAGAAATTTTGTCTCTGAAAAATACTGAATGTTGTACTAAGTGTTTAACAAGATCAGTAATAACTATAAAATAATTTTTCACGGATCGAAACGTTGAGGAAAATTTTATAAATTGCAAAATTGTTTCGTTTTGATTTTTTGATCGGACCCGCCGATATCGTAAACTAATTTCTATTAATTACGTACGATCGACAAAACGGAATATTTATTTTTAGAATCTTTCGAAATGATGAATTGCTTTCCGATATAAAATTTCAAAATTCTAAATAAGCTAGTAAAAACGTGCATGACACATGATCGAACGTTCCATAAAATATTGATGAATATTAATAATGAAATGCTGTTAACTCACAAATATAGCTTTTTACACGTAAATGTTGGTTATATGAAGTTATTATATGGTTATGTAATATGGGTGACTGTATTCCCCTCAAATTTCCCTATTTGGCGACACTGAGTATAACTAACGTATAATTCAACTTTTATTTTAGAGGGAATTTTGAAAAACAACGTATGTTATTTCATCACATTTCTCCACTTTCTGTGTTATGGAGTTAATCGATTTGGCAAGTGAGCGGCAATTACTCTACATCACTGGATCTTAAAAATTCTTAGAAATTCAGCGAAATATATTTAATAATATATTTATTTCGATGCGGGATGTTTTTGTTTGTTTTTTGGATCATTAATTTTAGTGTTTTACTAAGTTTTCGTACAATCAGAAGTGCTCCCTGACTTCAAAAAGATTAAGAACCACTGCTCTGCATTAATGTAATAGAGTCCATCTTATTCCTCACATCCCTTCGGATTTCCAGTAGTTGGTATTCTAAAACGATACGCCTTTTCCGCTCGAGGTGTGTCTAATTATTTTTGTAAGTTACGAGGCAAACGGAACATCCGATCGCTTTCAACACGTGGAGTCCCGGTGGTGAAACCAGAGTCGTCAGATCAGGGGATTTGACTCGAATTAAGGGGTAAAAGTTACCCTCTCTCTCTGCCAGTGCCGCATTAGTTACATCACATTGGGACTAGGGCTTTACTTTCCTTCAAAGGTCGAAGTTTCGGAGCTTCGATTTCAGAAACTTCAAAGGTAATGAGAATCAAATTTTCGAAGTTTATAAATTCAAACATTTGTAGTAAATTATATTAGAGGATTAAAAGAGTCTCGAAGCTTTGAACTTCGAAATTTAATTATATTCTATTTGATGTTTAATTACATTCTATTTGATATTTAATTGTATTCTATTTTATATTTAGTTATATTCTATTTTATATTTAATTATATTCTATTTGATATTTAATTATATTATATTTAATATATATTTACTAAATTATATTTGATACAGTTACAGACACTTCAACATTTCGCAAATACACGTCAACACAGCTAAAAAATTGATTAAGATACAACTTCATACGATTCGACGTCTTCGAAATTTCGTACACTTCGAAGTTCCCTTCGTTCCTTCGAATCTTCGTAGAGTCGAAGCTTCGGAAAAGTAACAGCCCTAATTGGGGTACATGCACGACCGAGACGAAACGCAGCACGTGACCAGGCCGTGGCGGAAGCGTGGGGAACAGCGTCGTAGAAGGGGAAGGTAGAGCAGGGACACAAGTCAATCTGGTGACTCTGCTCAATGCGTTAACGTAATAACAAAAAGATGAAATAAGAGGTACTTATCTCGTCACATGCAGAATATGTATACATAATTTGTAATTATGTCAACAGTGCGTGTAATGATGCCAACGTAACAAACGCGCAAAAAATACTGCTAAGATTATCCTAAGATTTAATTCAAGTGCTGAATTCTCGGAAAGAATTCTCGGAAATTCTTTTTTCAATTCAGAAGATCTCTGATGTATGAGCAAGTTGGTAATTCCGCTTGATTCATCGAAGCCGTGTACGTTATTATCTCGTTTTACGCAACCGAATTTCTCAAACACAAACGTCTACTATCATGAAATGCACAGCGCCTGTCATGAAACAGGAATAATTAATTCTCACTGTATGATCACTGTTCGCAAAAAAATTGTTCAACCGCGCCGCTTCTGCATCCATCAATGATAAATAACTGATCGGTGTCGTCCGTACGAATTGTTGCAATCGTTCCCATCCAATTAAATAACAAACAATTACCGTTTCATTCGCGAGCGTAGAATATCGAAAAAAATGTTATTGGACGTTGTTTACAACGTTACAAGACAAATGATCGAGTTATTTATCCTTTGTTTGACTTGCTTATATCATACACTGATAAGCCCTGATCTTTATCGAGCATTTGTGTAAGTACGTAATTACATTTGTGTAAGTAAATAAACTTTTCTGATAAGGCAATCTTTTAAGGACAAGGCTGGCTGATATCTAGTCTAGGAAATAGCGTAAAAACTATATCGAGTGAAAACTATGGGAAAAGTGTAATCACAAATATATGAATCTATAGAATATTTACATATAAATCTTTACAATAGAAACGATGATTTACAGTTTCGTGCAATTAACTTTTAAAACTCGGGATCGTGATTTTAATCGTTCGAATGGAAATTTAAATCGTTTTTCATCAAACAGTGTCGAAATATTCAATACGTGAAACAGCGAATTTCGGAATCGTCAGGGAATAAGGCAAAAACAAATATTAATAATACACAATTTTAAGGCTGGTTTATCATTTTTTTACCAGAAATTTAATTAATCTGCACATTTCAATTATAAACACTTTAAAAGAATGCGATTTTTAATCGTAGATAAAACAATTGATACAATCGAAAAGATTAATTTCAGCAGTTATTTCTTTCTCTTCACACTAAGTTTACGGGACTCGTCAAACTGACGAACTAGTCTGGACGAACTAATATTTTTAATTTACTTTGGGTACATATATTATTTTTTAAATTGGCTAAAAATTTGAATGGATACATTATTTTATAAAAATAATATGAAATAGTCACTTTTAGTGCTACGCGAATCTAGTATTAATTTGATATTTTTATCGTTGCACAAGATTAATCGTTAACAAATGTCCGTTAAAGATCTCTTCCGAGAATCTATATTTGAAATTATTATAATGTTCGGTATATTCGCTTTAATACCATTATTAACGATGGTAAACATTACATTGATCGTGTTACGCTACTTTACGTGCTTATTATGACCGTCATTTATCACACGACAATGAGATAATTGGAAACAGTTCGCAGTACGTAGAATACCATTCGCTGTACCACTGCACGATTCATTAATTTCTAAATACAGTGACAACGGTTTAGGTATGAAATACGTATTCATCGCATTTGAATTCAACCAAGAATATCGCTACGCTATTAACGAATCTTCAGGAACTCTTTTTAATCCTATAAACAGATAATTTTATACGAAATAATAAATTAAGGCGATACGTATAAACAAATGTGAACTAAATTTTGTTAGAGCCTACAGGACGCGTGCCAGTTGGAAGAACGTATTGATAAACGTAATAATAAATTGCTGAGTAATCATTTTTTAAAAGATTTTTTATGGGATTGTCTACGTTACTACGTTAATTTTAAATTTGTTATTTAGCATGCGTTCTTCAAAAATAGCTGGATAAAATAAACTGGGATAACAATTCACCCAGTTTTATTTTACACGTTAAATAGTGAGTGAAATTATATAATGAGACGTATTACCGACATATTTAATAATGTAAACAATATCTTGAATAAAGGTACAGCAATATTTAATAGCGCCTTAGAATCACCATTGGAGTGCTAAGGGTTAATAATTCCAGTTGGATGCACTAAATAGGAGAAAATATTTTTTTTAGTTTTTAGTACCTATAAATGTGTTCGTTGATTATCGATCGTAAGGTAGTTTATAACAAGAAGTAGTGATAATCTCGGCGCAAAGATTCCATCAGAAATTAAATTAAAGCAATTTTGCTAGTTTGATTAAACTTTCTACGTTTCGATTCTAATATGGATCATTTTCAAGAAACAGGAAACAATTGCGTCTGTAAATTAGTGACTATAAATAAGAGCGTGGAGCGCTAAACTATATTAACGGAATCCACGCTTTTATTTACAGTCACTAAAAAAATATTTTCTTCTATTTAGTGAATTTTAATGTAAGCGTGATTTTTAAAAAGTTTTTTTTATATATTTTTTAGTCTTTACTACCCAGCATATTTAGTAAGGCCCGGATTCCATTCCCGCCGAGATACTCTGCTGAGATCTTTTTTATCTCCTAAACGCAGTTTTCTTTCAAAAAAATTTTTTTGTAATATTTCATTGTCATCCAGTTCTGAGCTATGTTTAAAGTTTCTAGCTCAACGGAAAGTGGTATAAAATTTGACACAAACAACAGGGCAAGCTAATATAAGCGTGGTAATATTAGATGTCGAAAACCTAGTGTCAAATTGCTATTGAGAATGGAGGGAAAAATAGTGTCTTACCTTATCAAGATACTGAAACCCATGGTCCATGGCGACCCTCTGCGCGGCCTCCGGTCCACCCTCGATGTGCACCGCCCACTGATTGGAGTAGGCTGTTACCCGACCACCTAGAGTCAGCAACGCGAAGATCGCCAGTCCGAAAATCATCTGCGGGCACATGATAGCTCTTCCTCAGGACCGCGACCACCACCGGCTCCAGTTTCACACTCGACACTGGTACCCACCACTATCCACCAAAACCGGCACTGCAACCGGCGCGGGGGGGCGGGGGGCGACGACGATAACGAGAACAACGACACAAACAACGGCACAGGACACTGCCACTACCGATGAACACGCGATCGTGAACCCAGGGGAGAGCGAACAGGATCGAGGACGCTCTGCTCCTGAGAACTGACACGAGCGAAAGCGAAATGGAAGCGTCGAAGCCTCGCACGTTCTGACCGACTGCCGCCAACTGAACTACCAGCCGCGTGTGTCACTGGTTAAATACCCACCCGCAGTGTGCAAAGAACCGTTTGCCAATCTCTGCCGCGTTCTTTCCTCGTCTACGTCCGTCGTCGTCGTCGGTGTCGTCGTCGGTCGTCGTCGTCGGTCGTCGTGGTCGTCGCCGTCGTCGTCGTGCTGGTCGTTCCCTCGATGACGTCGCTGCCACTGTCGCCGCCTTCACTTAACGACGAGCAGCGGTAGGTGGGGCGATCGTCAAGTCATGTGGCCGTTATTGGTGGGGAAATCAATGTGATCCTCGTGATGATAATAATCGTGAACGTGTACGGTGCACGTGGCTGACCTGGAGGATGGATCAAGGCCGACAACGTTTGAGGAGCCGACGTGTTCTAGACCGTTGCCCTCATCGGTGGCGAATTCCCTCACCCCCTGCTAACTCCAACGACCCTAAACGGTCCCGGGCTCTACCTGGCAACCCTCCGAGAGACCTTCCCTGCTGGCCTCCCGATAGAGAACTCTTAGCGCTGATGACTCGCAGCCACGCAGCTGCTAGGGATCTCCTTGTCTCTTCGGTCTTCTCGAATCGCCTCGCACTTCGCTTCTCCTATCTCGCAAAACTCGGGAGATCCCGGAGGTGATAGCAATTAATGATCGCCGACTGGGAGGAGATCAAACGGATTTGACTAGCCTTCCGGCAGACACGAGTCCGTCGAATAAGAGATACGCTTATCCCCGGGTTATCCGAAAGCGTAAGGAGACCGTCCTGCGACAGCAGTCGAGTACTCGTCCTGCCATTCAATCCACGCACAGCCAACAACTTATCGACCGTGATCCAATGGGCTCACGTACACCCCTACATCCACCGTCGACACGTGACCAGGAAAATTCTTCGGCGACTCGTCCTTCTATTTGGTTTCTTATTTAATCCAGGCCGGTCTGTCCTCCGACATCGGCTCCGTCTTCCTCTCTGGTAGCCAAATTGGAATCTGAAAACCGTTCCAAGAATTTCAGGTCAGGCGTCTTGATATGTGGAAGAAAGGAGTGATTAACCCGGTTTTTCTCGTGAATACCATTCAGGATTTCAATCCTGGAGTGACGGAATTTGGGCGTGATTTGAACCATCACACAAACTACAGACGTTTCATGTTAATCTACAATTAATGTTATTGGCGCACTGGTTCGATCAGTTAGAGAAATATAGCAAGTTTGCAAATTTACATGAAATTCACTTTTCAACGTTTCGGTCTTAGTTCAAGACAATTATCAAGAAATATTTAAATTTCTGTATTGCGTCTGTAAGAAATTATTTGTAATGTATTAAACTGTTTAGAAAGAATATTTATCAAGGCAAGAGATACTTTTGTAAGACTCACATGCTTATATTAAAAATTATTTGAAGTTATTTGAGGTTATGTTATAAGGTATTGACTCCATGCTGATGACTAGTGGACTAAGTACCGGTTTAGCGGTTTTGAGTGAGAACGAAAACCGAGAAACAATGAGAACATCGTAATTGGCTTATCAATAGTAGCGCCATTTTTGAAAAACCTTTCACTACATATACACTGTATTTAGGTATATCAATGTAACTATTGGTAATGATTGTATCTACATTCAGAAATTGCTTTTGTAGAGAAAACAAACGTGTTAATAATATGGAAAGTGATTCATCATAAAGACATTACTGGTTCAGTAATGCCGCGTAGTATTCATGTATCAAAGGTGTTTCATACCTGAGATTTACGCTTTGATGTTTAATCATGTGAATCGTTTCCAGTTGTACCCTACGGTATAAGTTAGATTCTTTATCTAAGATTTTTGTGTTCAAAATTTATCTAAGATTTCATGTTAATGTATGCACAGTATAACTCTAATCTGTCAATAAGTTATACACGCTGTTCAAATAGAACCACTAATACTGGAGTTATGAGGGACCTCGAAATGAAAAGTATCGATGAAATGGATGTTTCACTTTATTTGTCTCGCGTGTTACTTCGCGGGCCTATGGCTAACTACTAACTAAAAGTCGCGTCTCGGACGCCTTGACCGCTACGCGCTCACACGTACACAGACGCACACAAGTCTCCTCGGAGACACCTGCAGTACGAAAAAATGTCAACAAAATTGTTCTCGCCCCGTTCCTCGACTTCGGAGAAATACAAAAAAATAAAAACACGCGCTCACACACACACATTCTAAAGGTGCCGTTCCGTGACCATTGCTTTTGAACTGTATATCATTTGAAAGCTATTGTTTTTTGAAATATTATTATTAAAAAAAATAATAATTTAATAATATAATTTTTTTTTGTTATTAATTTGATATAAAATGCTCGTGCTTAAATATATATAAATGACTTTATTTATATATATATTAATTGTATACTAATCGTAAATGGATCAAATGGAGTAGTCCCAGAGAACAAATCATTAAAAAGCATGTGACATGCAAAATGTTAAGAATATTAACAAGATGCAGTCTTTTTAAGGAAATGTAATTTAAAGAAGTGCATGCTAAAAAAATATAAGTATCTGAGAAATGTGCGTCTGCTAACCCTTCACTGCATGATTTTTTAAATTGGGATGAAGAAATTGAAAGATGGTTAATTATTGTGTTTAATTTAAAGGACAAATATTGAAAAAAATTAAAAGAATAGATCCAGAAAAATAAACATAGTAAGAAAACTTTGAAAACACATTATTAGTATACTATACACCAGATTTGTTAACTGTATCAGATACAATACACTATGCAGAGAAGGGGTAAAACGGCGAACATAGGCTACTTATTACCCAGCTAAATATTGAATTGAGAATAAATAGTGCGGTTTACGACGTGGATGGTGCCCGAAAAACTCGGGTGGCATGCTCCAGTATTAAATATATATCCGCAGCCATGTTTCATATGTGATTTGTCAAATAGGAAACCGCAAAATCGGATTTATTGTATATAGATGGAAAAAGGTCGTGGTTCGGTGCAAATTTCATTGGTTTCGAAGTTTCATGTTTTCAGTAGCTGCGTTCACTCAACTTGTATCATCTTCACGGTTGAAGAGTGCTCGAACGAGTTGGATTTTGAAATGAAAGAAACAGGATCGATACCGCGTTCGAATAGTTGCATGGTGCGCCAGGAAAATCGCATTCAATATGTAACGCGACCTGATTTCCATCGTACGACAGATTTACTAAGGGTATGTATACCTATTTCTTTTTTCACGTTTATGCGATGCTTCTGATAAGTTAGCAATAAGCTTCATACGTTGGAATCGTAGACGATCATTTGCGCGTAATATGCCTGTCTGTGATATAATATAATGTTAGGTTATTGCATATGAAATGTCCGATTTTAGAAAACGTTTCTATTGGCGATTCGTAAATAAATTATTATTAAAACTCATTGTAATGTGGTATATGGTTTATACACGCAGAGATCTCACGATTTGTGTTTGTTCGGGCGATACCCTGCGTGTGAATGCGTCTGAATGCGTGAGGATCGAATGTCCGCTGTTTTCCGGAGCAGTTCGAAATCATAAATTTGTATTCACATTCCGATCGAGAAATGAACTTCACCTTTATAATCGGAACAGTTGTACTTTCTAATGAAATAAAAGTATAGTCACTTTTCAAATAAATAATCTGTTTAATTTCAAAACATCTTAATGTTATTATACGATTATTGAACCATCCGGTTTTTCTATAAAATATGCATAACTTCGCCGCGAGATGATTACTATACTGTGAACTATAGCTACGTTCCCTGAAAAAAACTGCACTTCTGTTCCAACGTTTATCTCAATTTTTCTTTTTCGGGGAATATCAGTTGTGTGTATATAGCGGAATAAAAGTTTTCGTCGACATAGTACATATTGTTTTAATGAAACATATCAATTCAGTCGTACCATTCTCCTTATGAAACCAGAAATCATCAAATTAAATTATGCAAATGTATTTCGCGAAGGAAAACAAATAATTGTAGTATAAAAATCGAATATTAAGAGTAGTACGATATAGATATACTGTAGTAAGTCACAGGTTATATTTCTTATACTATTTAAAATATGCGATAAGATTTCACCAAGGACAATTACTCCAGTATATCCACGCAGGATTACTTGTGTAACTAAAAAATGTAAGTTTACAAAAGACTGCGAGAAATCCCATTGAATCTTGCATTTTACGAATTGTTTGAATTACATGCTATGTACGCACGCGGTTTCGCAATCGAGTTGCAACGATCAATTCTGAATAGCATTACGTACGGAAACAGTAACTAATGCTGTTCAACAATTCTCTGAAACATGTCAAAACATAGTCATCACAGTTTCCGAACATGTACAAGGTAAAATTAATAGCGGATGGCGAAACGTATGTCGAATACAAAATTCTTAGACGTACGATCTATCGTTGAGGAGTCAGGTTTAATTCTATCATTATCATTCACGGCCCGCCCACAGATCTACAAGGTTGTGTAACCAGGAAAAAGGAATGCACGAACGATTTAATTATATTTAACGCGTGTGCGATAATAAAGAGAAGAGTATCATTGAAAATATTTCGCAGGACCTCGATTATAATTTCTATTTTATCGCGAGAAACGAGGTTATGAATAAAAAAACGTGCCATAAAAAGATATGGCCAAAAATTAAGTCGGAAAATAACGAAAATTTTGTTTTTTCATGCCGCTTTTTGGAAGTTGGTTTTTATGAGAAAATTCAAAGTGATTATTTCAATTGTTTGCAAGACGCGCTCGTGCAAATTACCGCGACCAGCGAAATTTAGCACTTCGCTCGCAACTAATTTCTTCCTCAGACGTTCGCCATTATTCTGATAACGTTTGATATTAAAGGGAACGCTCCCCGGAACTCTGCAGATTCAAAGAACAGAATAGGAACGATCGTCGGTTCTTATTATCGATGCATTTTAAAGGTCGCTGGGCTTCACGATAAAGGATTCCATTTCCAAGCCGCGGTTTGCGCAGTTACAATTCGATCGACCGTTTGCGCTGCGATCACGTGGAATTTCGTTTGCGATATTTACCCAGTCGGAGCAGTTTTAAATGTACGTTTGCGGCATATAAATCTCATGGAGATTATATAAAACTGTTCAATAATAGCTTTGCAAATTGCAACTCTATCTGCTCGACCAATAAATTAGAGTAGGTTTAATAACATCGACTAGGATTTAGAGTGTTAAAGCCGCTAACGAAAGTGCCTGTGCAATTAATCCTGCATTTCCCCTATTTAATTGCAGCGAATTCGTGTTCATTAGATTTCCAATTTGTTCATTCATAATTCTCGTTCGGTGCGTTTCAATTTCGTTTTACTGTTTCATGTGTAAAAACGGAATATTTTTCTGGAATAACTTCCGAAAATTATACATAGATAATATACAGGATGTTCGCGTCATACCCTCATTTTGTTATAATCATAATAGTTGTCGAGAAAAAAGAACTATTTGTTTTATTAGGAAAATGACTGCATATCGATGAAAAAAATAGAATATGCTTAAATAAATTGAATTGCAGATGCATAAATGTTTTTTCTAAAAAGATCCGTTGCTTTTTGGAAAATACAATAAATATAGTAAAGTTGATTGGTTAATTTGGTAAATTGATTGGTAAATTGATAAGGTTAAAGATAATTCTCACGATTATAAAAGTAGAACGAAACTGTCTTGTTGCTTAATTTCTTGAAGTCATTCGTAGCCGAATAATATTTAAAAAGAATTTATAATTCATCAATCAATCGTCTGGTGCGTACTGGATGCTAAATTGGGATCAATCTTAGTTCGAGACCTCAACTGGGACATACACATACATGCTACTGGCCAGGAAAGGGCTATAGTGAGTTATGAGAACGACTTACGAAGCTGTATAGTTAATTACAAGTGTGCTTGACAGTTTCCATCTCGTTAAATAGAACACTATTGTGAATTTTCAAAGCAGAAACACATAGAACGGCTCGCAATTGTGTAGGAGCACGTTATTGTTCTACTGTAGCGTCTGATCATAAAGTTGTACAAAAATATATTTAGAACGAATTCACCTCTTCATATACATAATTGTTTATCATTTGCACGCTCCTGTTTATGAAGTAGCCAACACTCTTTCGAATCGCGTATTTAGAAATATTACACGCTAAAAGCCAAAATTCAAGGTCGCTTTCACATATCTCTCGATAAAAGACCGAAATATCAGGAAAGTAATTATTGCATTGTATGTGCCTGTTAATGTGTAACTAACTTTTGTTTGAAATATTTTTTATGCAACAAGTGAGTTAGAAGCAGTATACATATACAGTTTCTGTAAATGTCTAAAAATAAATGGATAGCTAAAATATGAAATGAAAATGTATAAAATGATATTATTGCTTGTACATAAATAAATGAAGGATGATATACGAAATTAGTTCTTCAAAGAAATGAAAAATAGAGTCGAATAAAACCATTCGTTTGTACATCATGTTAAATTATTTTAAAATATATTATATATATTTATAGTAATTAATTAAATAGATAATCTATTAGCTAAAGTACATAAAACTATATTGAGTAATCGAAAGCATGTATAATCACCGAGAATCCAATTAACACAAAATTACTATCGACCCGCGTTTTCAATAGAACATGGAATTATCTCTGTTGGTAATTACCAACCACTAATAGCTACGAAATCGTCCGAAACACAAATCTGAAACGAAATTACTGTCGTATGGAACGTATGAAAAGGAGACAAAGACTTACACAATTCAATACGAATTATAAAGAAAATCTGCAGCCTCGAATTATCTTAAAAATCGCAACAACCTTTGTAATTTTTCTAATTGTGGTGCCACCTTCGTTTACAAGACAACGAAGTACAAGATACAGGGACTTTTCTAAAATTCCGTAAAAATTTACTAGGATAGTTTCATGACTGAAAACTCCAAATGTTTCAAAGAAGTTAAAAAATCGTTATAATTGCAGTTGTTATGCAACACAGTAGCATAACAATAATCTCTGCAAATATTTTTATTTTTTATTTCAAATATTTTACCCAGCCCTGAAGGCAACACGGTCATTGACAACCCGATTGGCAGATTTCCGATAGATCATCATATGTTCCGAACAAAAAGTAAGAAAAGGATCTGCAGGAAAATTGTTATTGATGGATCATCAATTTTGAAGAGCCTACCGACAGTGGGTTCGAAGACAGAAAAATGTCCACGGTCCTCTAGGAAAGTCCGAAGGAAATTCGAGTAAGAGTGTTTGCACGCGAGCAAGCAAGCAAGCGTGCGCGCGCTCGGCCCTCATTATCACCAACCCCGTCCATGCACGGCAGACGAATTATGAAAATTACCACGCAATAAGCCTGGCCGGTAAAGTATCCTGACATTGTCACGGTGCTCAAAGGACTGCCGCGCCGGGAAGAAGAGATTTCCGGAAAAAGGACTCCGCGACGCATTGGCTGACCTACACTGGACCATTGCAGTCCAGTGGAACATCTACTTCGTGCCCCGAGGAAATTGCATTCTGCGGTCTTCCTCCTCCACTTCCGTGCTCGGTGCTCGAGTGATAAAGAGAGAATAAGAGAGGGTTGGCAGTGGGTGGTTTGGGTGGAGAAGTGGGAGAGGCGAAGAGGAACAGCGTTAGAGAAGTGAATTAAATTTAAGCCGACTGGCCTCACCGATGGCCGGGTCTCTCTCTCTCACTCACTCTCTCTCTCTCTCTCTATCTCTATCTATCTAACGGAGTCTGGGATCGGGCCGTCTTTCTCCACTACGCACCAGTGCAGTGGCACGAATGACGAACGCCCCAGAACGGATACGGACGACCAGAATTTTTTCCCCCGATTTCGAAACAAAAGGGAGGGAAAACCCTTTCTGTTCGCGAAGGAAACCACTCGACGAATTGATCATCGCCTTGGCAACAGATACGAGAGAGGCCCCCGGTGCCACGATAGGTGCGCGCACACAACCAAATGAAAACGAATGAGGCTATACCTCTTGGCCAGGTAATAACCGCCGACCTTTACCCCCCAACGATCTACCTACCTGGCCGGTACGTGACCGAGTTCCCTCTAAAGAGGACGAATTTTTACGCACGGCCTGCCAGAGCATCGCATCTCGTTGGATATTCCGGCGTGGCGCCGGAAGAATGCCAGGCTACACACAGCTGCAGCTCGCAAAAATTGTCTACGATAGGCAGTTTGCTTTGAACTCGAGCGAGACGAATCATGGACCCCGACCAGGCTTGCAAGGACCGTAGAAAATTTTACTTCCGATGGTCGGCCCGGCCAGGGCTGGTCCAACCGCCGTCGCGCCGCGCCCCAACGCTGCGTTTCGCTCACTCCCAATAGGGAAGGAAGAGAACGACAATTAGGATAGACCTTTTGTGTATGGCACAAGAATGCATGCCCGCTGGAGGTATATCGAAGTTTTGACCGACGCGACGACGTTTCCTACCAGTTTTATACCTCTCCGGACCAAACCGTTCCTCGACTGCGCTAGCTTGTTGCAACCATTTTCGGTAAATTTCCAAGTTTCACGTCGCGTCGCACAGTGGAGTATTTGCCTCGAAATGCTGGCCAAAATACGATTTTTCAAATCTAGCCCATGATGAAAAATTTTGCTTGCTGAGCTATTGGAGTTCTTATTTGTAGTAAAAGCTTTCGTAGTATGTATCAATTTTTCTCTTCTTCACCCGTTTCTGAAATAGCGCTCGGCTATTAGGATCGCTTATATGTGAAGAAGATGATGTGTTTATTTTTTTTTTGCAGACAATTTTTAAACAGGTATATATTACAGTTTTCAGAAACTTTCACTTCCTTATTGTTTGCCTGTTTAACATTATTCGAGTTTGAAGATTAATTACTGCGATATTTCGTATTTGTAGAATTTTCAGGAAAGAAATTTTTAGGCTTTTAAGTAGTCCTGATGTTATTCTTTACGCCTTTGGAAATTGTAAAGATTTCTGTTTACAATGCAACAAGAATTGGCTGCCAAGATATGTCAATACGAGTTTTACTTTTTGTACTGCGATAATGGAACGAATTATCTGTGAAACTATTGCGTATTCAGCATATTATGTAATCGCAGGAATATTTCTTGTCACACTTTTACAGTGAAATAAGTAGAACCACCTTATTTCTTTATATTAATGAATGTTTCTTTTTATTAAACTATTGACAATTTCTTCAAATTAATGTAAGTTATTTCAAAATGTTAATTCAAATTGCGTAAAAAATCACCTCTTTCAAGGAAGTACAACATTTTTAGGACACCCTGTAGATAAACTCTAAATACATAATTCAACAGCAAGGAACTTGAGGATCCTTTAATTAACTGTCCATTTTAATGTCTACACTATTGCATTAGATTGATTAGATTGTTGCGTATTAACTAATCTTGTTTTTCAACAGAAATATTCAATAAAGTACGTATAATTGTAATCAACATATTATTCTGTAAACGAATTCTATATTTCTCGGTTCTATTACGATAGAAATTTAATTTTTTTTAGTTGTTCACGTTATTTTATTAAAATGATTATCATCTCGATTTTTTCATTTTTTTCTACCATCAACGAACAGTGAACATTCCACGTACAATTGCTACCAGATTTTAAACAAACATCATGTTTATGTTTCCACTCATAAAAAGAGAATACGCGACAATCGCATTGATTGATATTGAAATAAACAAACAAAACTGGCTTCAAATCAACGTTTTAGCTTCAAATAATATACAATACAGCATAAATAACTATATACACAATTGAGAGATGAAATATATTTTATTCAACTTCTGTTTTGTGCAGAACATATTTATTTCGCACAACAATCTGCAGTTTAATCATAATAAATTTCATAATTAAATACGTAGAGCAATATTTTAGCTTACGAAAAAGTGATACGACAAAACCAACTGGAAACATTATCCCAACATTTAAAGCAACTGATTCCATCAAAGATGGGAAAACCAGCGCGAAATAATTAACATTTGTAACGAACGTTGAAGAGTGAGTAGATGAAATCGTTTACAGTACAATACTGTAGAAGGAGAGAGCAAGCATCATGAAGGTTCGCACGCGCCCGAGTTTTTCCGAAATGTTTCGAGTTACGCAATGATCATTAACCGCGGACAAAAGGAATGCCAACGTACCGAACCATGCAAAGGCCTTTCTCGTAACAGGAAACACTCGGGGTCACGGACTGCCGTGAAGTTCAGGCCAGCATGGTGTATACGGAGCGTATAGTCAGTGTAGCGTATGGTATACGCGCAACGAGACGCGCAGAAAACCAGCTCGTATGACTGACGTTCATCGCCGGTAATACCAACGCTGGAAATTCCGTCGAATTCGAGTTCCGATTCCGATTCCGATTTCGTACGACGCCTTAGTGATCCGGGCGATCGATCTAGCAGTTTATGTCGCAAAAAATCACTTGTCTCATATCGGTATTTAACCCTCATCCATCCCTCGTATCAATTTGACGCAGTATTTCCAAAATAATAAGTTATACAGTTCTGTTATTTGTAGGTAAATTTTCCCGAAATTTCGTGTAACTTTTATTTATTTAATGCGGAACACGTAACTAAGAAACCTCAGATGTTAATATAAGTTATATTGTTAGTATAAGTTATACAGTTCTGTTATTTGTAGGTAAATTTTCCCGAAATTTCGTGTGACTTGTATTTATTTAATGCGGAACAAATAACCGAGAAACCTAAGATGTAAATGTTAACTCATCAATTGGTCTATAAAAAAAACATTGAAATTTTTTAATTTTGTGTCACTGTGTTAATTTTACACCGAGAGACAGATTCAGTTCGTGAAATAAGGGCCCGATAAGGGATCCTTATAAATGCATGAAGTTCCGCAGTCTAATCATAACTCTGAAAGTTTAGACGGATCTAGTGTACACGTCACGACCTTGTGATCCTCAAGTATGCTAACCTTCCCATGTGCAAATAAAGCTTCCTACAACTTAATTTAAACAATATCTATATGATCTTACTCAAAAATGTATATTGCCAGATGGCAACGAAGACCCTACCGAGTATCCCTACAATATCGAGGCAGGCTCGTGATAAAGATTCTAAACAGAGTCTAATAAATGTTATTAATTTACTTTAAGCCGAAATGAAATTCTATTTTGTTGTAGTTGATGCATATATATATATAGCCTTTGGAGAAAACATAAAATGAATATAAACTTTCTCCGTTGTCCTATGATATTCCGAATAATGCAAAATTTCTAATCATCGTAACCAAAAAAGTAGTTACATCATTTAGGTAGATTATTTTTCTTTCCTTCCCAATACTGGATAATGTCTATCATACTCTAGCACTCGAGGTTCCTGACAATACTCATTAATTTAATTTTCAATGTTCAAGAGGATGTGTTTTGCTTTACCATAAATCATTCTGATTGGTATCCCCGCAGAAGCATCACCAATGACGTCGAGTCAATCAAGGCAATCGACAACAAGGTCTATTTGCACCAATATCAAAGCATCGGCCAAGCGACGAAGTACTAGAACCGCAATAGGACCGAAAAACTAACGATCCTGGACCGTTATCCTAAGACTGATATCCATGTATGAAGGAGCGTTATCGAAACCATTGTCAACCAACATTTTGGTCCCTCATAACAATTATTTCGAATATCGGTCCTTCGTAACTGTTTCAATCAACTGATTGAATGAACCAAATGAACATAACGAAATGAAAGAGAAGCTTAATCCTTTGCACTCTGAATTACTTTTCGATTTTATTGCCAACAAACTCCCTACTACTTTAAGTTTTATTTGGAATTTACTTCAATGGACAGTTCCTTGACTCCTACCTATTTTAAACAATTTTATCTACTAATTATATTAAATATGGCTCTCAAACTTTCTTATAATTTTTATCTGTGGAACTTGTATTTGTTTTCAATTAAAAAATAAGAGATTAAATAAAGAAAGGAAGAACCAAACAAAGTTACATTCGAAAAATCTATTCCACGGTTCGGCCAAATCCGGCCCGCCGCCTGTTTTCAATCCGATCCGCGAGGTTAATATTGTTCTTTAAATGGAAAAATCAAATTTCGTGAAACAAAAAATTCATGTAAAAATATCACTTTCTATTAAAAAATATTTCCAACCCCTGGTGTTTTGTTGCTCTATGGACCAGCAGTCCTAAAAACTTTACGATCTGGCCCTTTCCAAAAAGAAGTTTGGAAACCAAAACCCCTAATCTATTCGATCGTGATCGTGCGCGGTCAGATAGCGAAATGACATATTTTCAGTAATTTTTTAATGTTTATCCGTAATCTCGATTTAAATGCCGCAATGCGAGCCGGTTTAAAACTCGCGGTTCACGAAATCGGACAAGAATGCGTATAGGTCGGAAAGGAGGGCCGAATGCACGTGGGTAGAACACGCTCGGCGCGTCGCGTCGCCGAACGCTGGCAAACAGTTTGAACGGTATTCACGCGGGGCGAAACGCGAATCTGTCAAGACGAAGAACACGTTCAAGCGATTCGGGCCTCGTCGAAAGACGAGCACGACGACACGACCCGCAGACGGTCAGAGAGATTCGCGCGTGGTCGGCACCGTTGAAAACAGGCTTTCGCGAGGCCATGGCAGGGTATATAAACGAGTTCCCGGACACGCGTATCTCTCGCTGCGGGAGTAAGAGGCGAAGGAGACATACGGACGGCGCGACTCGGCGCGTTCGGACGCGTCTTGACAGTTCGGAATCGATGATAACAAAGCGCCGAAGAAGACACACGGTGGTCTTCTCCGCTCGGCCGTGGCAACGCTTATTAATAGAATTTTCACTCACATTGGTGCCGGCGTTCCTTTTCGGCTCCGGTCGGTCCGTTCGAGCGGATTTCGTTGGCCGCGTAATAATCCCAAGAGAACCGTCGACGCACGCTTGGTGCACGGTGAAAGATACTCCCGATCGGAGCGAGGAATGCGGAAGATGGAGAAACGAGGATAGCACCGCACAGTTGCACAGCCTGGGAAACACGCCTCTTCTGCCGCCAAACTACAACATCCACCGATCGCAAGCCGCGGAAGCGAATCCCAGAATCGCGACGCGTTACGTATGCGTAGCGGGTCGCGTGCACAGTCTTTGTATCGTGTCACCGTCGTCGCGCGAATGTCGGATCGTGCAACGTCCTGCCTCGTTGCGATCTCATCCCTACGACGTAGCACGGCTGACTGACGGCTCGGTCCGCCCCGCCGTCGGTCTTCGCCGCTCCGATCTTTCTCCACCTCCACGGCGCCGCGCCGCACCGTTCCCCACCATCCCCTTCACCCATCCCCACAAACACCGTCAGCTTCTCCCTCTGCCGTCGCAACTAGAAGCCCCGCGCGTCCCACGCCACCCGCAGCGACGTTCAGTCACTCGGCAACCGCCTGGCCGTGTACTTCTCTTTCTCTTTTGTGTTATACATCCGTCCAACGGAATAGAGAGAGAGAGAGAGAGAGGGTAAGGGAGAGGAACAACCAGGAGTCGCGTGAAAGGTTGAGGACGATACCAGTGTCGTCGAAACCGCGATGTTATGGGTGCACACTACTGCACACCCTACACGCAAAGATCACCAGTTTGCCTTTTATCCATGAGCATTTCTGCTATTCCGAATTTTTCAATTCCCTGCACCAACACAGCTTCTGGAAGCTGCGAAAAAATTTTCAAATCGTCGCACACCTCCGTTCGCTTCGCGTTTGGAGAATCAGCTTTGAAAGTTGATGCTGGCATAGTTCCGGGTCTAAACGCATCGGCGTCCTCGTTCCTTGCCCCCACTCGTTATTAATACTCGTGCCGCAGATACAGGAAACAAACAGAAAATATAGTACGCGACGAGTATGATCTGTCTCGTGCAATTGAGCTCCACCCTACAGAAAGCGAAATTCAATTAAAAATGAACCAAATTGACCGGATATAAAATATTGATTGCAATACTTCTATAAAAATGATGTTCACTGCCTGTTGTTACGTGTTTATACTCAAAGAAAATTTTATTTGGTGCCATTGTTTAAGGTATCGATAAATAATTCTTTTTTTTAGAGAACTCGACAAGCTCCCTGCTCCTAATCTTGAAAATAGGTAATTAGAAGTTGATAAAGAATAGTCAGGACCGTCTACAACTATTGAGTTGATAGGATTGTTGTCTAACTAGCTGCTAATAATGAATTTAAAAGATCCAAGCTAACTAAAAAACGAAATCGTAGGGACTGACGCGAAAGCAAATTGATCTGGCCATGGGTGAAACTGAAATTCCCACGAATTCGGATACAGAGGGTTGAGCATCGAAACAAGAGGCAATGAAAGAAAACTGCGAAACATCGAAACACCTGTTCGTATTTACCTCTGAGAACTTTCTCTGCTCCGTTCATTCCATCGGACATGGGCCCGACAAGGTCCTTGATCGTCCCTGGGGGTTCCACGAGGAGTTCGCCCCTCTTCGTTCCATCGTGATCCTCTGCCTCGCTCTCGCACAGTCTCCTAGCTGTATGCACGTACCAATACGTCTCCTGCAGCGGTGTCTTCCGCCGCAAGTGCGAGACGCTCCGTCAACCTGGTTTCTCAGCTCGCCTCTTTCCCTCTTTCGTTTTCATTCTTCCGTTCCTGGGCCGCGAGTCGAACGAAGAGGGAACGAAAGCTACACGGAATACTGGGCACCAGCCACGCATTCCAATGCTGAGGATCGAGCGTGCACCACCTATACCTACGTGCCGGCACGTCCACCTTTGATTCCGTACCACCTTATCTTATCCACCTGCTTGGCTCGTATCAATGCGCGGCGAAGCTCGCGTGTCCGGTCCTCTAAGGAGACACAATTGCACAGCAGCATGCAGAATCCATCAGCACCAGGTCGTTTTCCTCGAAACTGCAACGCCTATCAAGTCTTACAATTAGTTTGCGGAAAAACAGACACATAAATCCTCCGGACTGATCCGGTAGCGTGAAGTCTCGCACTAGGGTACAATAAACCATCCTTCATATGAACTCGTAAGGAAATATTGGGTTGGCAAGAAACTAATTTCGGTATTTTAAGGAGGTAGACTGCTTTCTCCGGGATTGCAAGGGAGCGGAATTCATTCTTCATACAAAAATGGGATTTTTCAATAGTCAAAAATGATTTAGTAGCTATTTTCATAGCTACATGCTGCCGAATAATGCAAACGCCTTGTAAACGAAGAAATTCTTTTTACTCAAACAAAAACTGCGACAGTATTTCTTAGAGCAATTTACAATAGCAACGTAACACGAAGATTAGTGGTAAAAATACGGTTATATTTTGATTCGCAAACCACTTAGGTACAAAAAGCAACTGCTATTATTAACTGATGGTAAATTGTACAAAATTTTGAATTTTGGCCAGCTTTTTGGTTAAAATGCCCCCACTGTGCGACGTCCAATTGATCTAAAAAATTGGATATATCATTTTTACATGAAATGGAACAATATTCAGGGGAGGCGTGACAAAGATTTCACGGTCGAAAAATAAGGTCCACCCTAGTGTACACGTGTATTTACACGTGAAATAGGGATCTCTAGTCCAGATCGAACATAAAGGGGGTCCAACTCGTCCCGTAGACTTCACTGGATCCATGGAAACGGAGACAGTATCGAGGTTGCTTATCATCGATGGTCCTGGGGATGACGCGGCGCAGGATGCATGCTAAACAAGCGTGTCGATAACGAGCAAGGATGCGGGTCGAAGGTGGAATATATCCGGATTTCTGCGACCCGACGCGACGCCCGGTTTATTCGAGCTCCCCAACCCCCCTCGAGCATCGCCGTGGTCCTCTCAAGATGGAGAATTCGAGGGAAACGAAGATAGCCGAGCGGAACGGCACATCGAAGAAGGTTAAACCAGACGCGGATAATGGAGAGGCCGACGATCAGAATGCCGGAGATTACAGCGTGGGTAAAAATGAGCGTTGAATAGCAGCGAGAGAGATTAAGACCCGGTTCTATGGTCGAATGCCTTTATTGAGAATCGGAGGATTTATTTTCGAGCTGGCCCGCGAAACTGGGTTCCTGCATCGCAGCTACTACATACTCCGAATGCAGAAAGTGCTAAGGACTTTTTTCCTGCTGTCGCGTCACATAGAAACTGAAAGTAACTTGTCAACGCTCCAAACTTTCCACATAGATGTCTCGGAGAACTTTTGTTTTCAGAAGTAAAGCAAACGAACGCACCGCATGTAAGTAATAAACAAATTTTTGAACGAATCGTTTTGTTTGTCGATATAATGATTGAACGGTTCGAATAATATATGTTGAACAACGATATGAATCGATATCGAAAGGCAGTGGCACACTTAGGGGGGAGAGAAAGGAAATGGAACATTGGAAAATTAGTTAAACCGTAGACCAGCTGCTTCTAATGTGCAGGGCTGGATTAGCTGTATAGCAGAAGTAGCAAATGCTACGGGCCCCGTGCTTGGAGCAAAAAATGTTTAGCATGTGAAATTGTGCAATAGCCCTAGTTATAACAATTGTTAAATGATCTCGGCGCTACGGTTCGAACGTAAAAAACAAACTTAACTAAGCAGTTTTGCTAATTGTTAATCACACATAAGCAAGTGAGTGAAAAATTGTGAATATGTTTTCCCTTACTTTTAAACATTTAATAGTTAATACTTTTGAAAATTGTATATTTCGTGTTTTTTTATTTTATTTTCATTTATTTTTTTCTTACAGACGCAATTTTAAGTTAATCTTGAAAATGGTATAAATATAGCCCCTTTTTACCACGTTTTTATTAGCTCGCTTTCTTGTTTGTCTGTTTGTTTGTTTGTTTGTTTGTTTGTTTGTTCGGTGGCAAATTTTGCAATTGATTTTAAACTAACTTCCTGATG
>CM052326.1:20251629-20319353 GCA_028455615.1 Lasioglossum zephyrum | reverse complement strand
TATTTCGGTTTAAAGGAAATTATTAACATACATTTTTATTAGAATCTGTTGAGAATCTTCATCACGAGCCAGACACGATATTGTAAGGCAATCTGAACTCGCACACTCTAAGTATAGCAGAGCTATTTATTTGGACAAATTCGTGGACAAGTGATTTTTAAGAAAATTTTTTTCGTTGCACATATACAGGTAGAAGCAAAATTGTACCAATGAGACGATATTTTCAAGACAGGTGTGCAAGAACTCGAGAAGCATATGAGTTCACACGTTTATTTGAACTTCAGAAACATTTCTCGATCATTGGGAAATCCTGAAGAGAAGAGACACGTTCAAAACTTTTCATCCCTTTCATAATTTGTAGCTGGGCCTTTCACTGTTCGTTCAATATTCCTCGGGTGTTACAGGATGTCCTATAATGCCACTTCGCTGTCACTTCCGTTGATGTAACGGCAGTGACTCCCGTTTGAAGGATTTAGGACAACGATACAGCGTCAAAGTGCTGTGTAACGAAAATCGATTGATGATTATAGACATCGCTTTTCCTCAAACTCTAGCGACGCTTGCTTTTTCTTTTTTCTTTAGAAAATTATATCGACTTATCACGTCGCCAAAGACTACGGCGAATTAAAATGTTGTATAAAGTGATTTCAATGGAATTTCATGTTTGCGGTCGAATTTGTCACGCCGCTAAATCGCTTTGCATCAAATTTCGATTAACTAGAGTGACGAATTTTTTAGAAACAACGACGGGAAGATAGAAGATGTTAGTCTAGTAAATCTGGAATTTCTTGGGCAGCCCCACAATTAATAATAATAATATTAAGACAAATTAATACTGCTTAACTCATTACAATTGATGGCGATTAACTTCAACAATTAAGTAAATCAGTCTCCGATTTTTCGATGATTTCGTCCTTTAATCAATGATTGACGATTGATTAACGTCATTGATCGATTGAGTCAATCGTTGATATTCAATGATTACCTTTTTTGATAATACGCATTAATCAATCAATCTTGGTTAAAATTTTAATCAAATTGATTAAATCAGTCTCCGATTTTTCGATGCTTTCGTCCTTTAATCAATGATTGACGATTACTTAACGTCATTGATTGATCGAGTCAATCGTTGATTTATCAATGATTACCTTTTTCAATCGTAAGCATTGATCAAACGATCTCGGTTAAAATTTTAATCGATTAATGCTCAATTCTGATTGAAAGCAACTAATCAAGATTTACAAAAACCTCTGTTATCACTTTTTCCCCAGTTTACGGTTTACCTTGTAGCCCTGCAATTCCCTTGACTATTACATGTGGGGCGTAGTCGAGACAAAGGTAAATGCAAAGCAACACAACATCAAACATACCCCAAAGCCCACCATCACGAAGGTGATAACGAAAATGTACAGAGAGGAGGTGAAGTGGGAGCCTGCAGCGGGTTCAGGTCCAAGCTGGAGAATTTCGTGGCAGCTAGTGACGGCTACATAGAGTAATACAATTCTTTATACCATTCACTCTATTTTCGTACCAACTGGCGAAAGAATATATTGACATTTTCCTGGAATTTCAACTATTTTTCTTTACAACGACTTTTTAACAAACTCATACTCTAAGAACAGTTCAGGCTGTCTTATAATTGGAGAACACGAAACCGAGATTTCTGATTTTATACCAAATAAATCGAAACTTGTTCTTAGGAGTCTCGTTAGTCTGTGTATCCATCCTTTACGCTCGTCGTGATTCAAGTATCTTATTTCGTAGACCAACACGACACAACATGAGAGCAAAAATAAAGATGAGAAAATGCAGAACGTTGAAAATAAATGTAACGTGCAACGATAAGGTATACCAATTAAGTAATTTTTTAATTCGTTAATTTACAACTTATTTTTTATAAACATGTACTCATTTGCAGTTATCTCCTTGTATTTGTTTGATGTTGATGAAAAGATCTGAATTTGCAACGAATCACGAAGTATAAATAAGGCATGAATTAATTAATATTGTACAACTGTTTGAAACAGTCTTCGTCCATTGTGCAGACAAAATCAAAGCTTTACAAATAGCTGCTATGTTCGTTTATTATTGAACAGGTTACTGATCCGTTTGATGCTTTTAATGGTGGAAAATTAATTAAAGCAAACATTTACGTCAGAAGTTCGGGGCTCGCTATCTCGGTCGAAATAAATTTGAGAATAATGCGACAAATGTGTTCAGCACCGTATCCATTGTTAGCGGAGAACGTTTTAAGGCAAAACTATTTTTTCCTCGGTCGTAAAGATAATCGCGTAAACCTGTTCGGCGAGGAACGCTCACGGGCTGGAAACCAAAGGCTTGTAATTTAATTGTCACGCTTACATCGTGTCGTAGCCAAAAGACATTAAGGATTGTTGTCGTCATCGACAGTGCTCAAGTTTCCCGGGCACATTCGACAAAGCTGAAGTGCCGTGACTCGCTTGCTCTAAGTTTCAAACTGATAACCGCAACGATTAAGCGGACGGTAATAGGAATTCGCAAGTCATGTTGCGGCCTGATACTCGCGAGATCGCAAACAGTAATTCAACTGCTCTTACGTCGAGGACGTGAATGCATAGAATGACCATTGAATCGACAGAAAGCTTTTTTCCATTTCAACATATCCCCAAAAAGAGATTAATGTACAGTCAGTTACGCTTCGTTAAACATCTACTTTTATTCCACGAGGATTTGTAAAGACCCTGCAACAGAGTTGGGCATTAATCAATGAAAATTTTAACCAAGATTGATTGATTAATGTGTACGATTGAAAAAAGGTAATCATTGAAAATTAATGGAAGAATCAACTTAATGTTAAAATATTAAGAATATTCTTTTAAAAGTCGAACATTGTTAATTCGAAGATTCTGAGTTTAGTAAACCACCGAATCATTTCGAGTAACATACTCCGAGAATCTGTTCGGGTTTGTTATTTAGAAGAAAATTATTACATAATTTAGATACTATAGTAAAGAAAAGTGAAGTAAAAAAGTAAAGAATTTTTCGAACTTCCATAAAAGCAAATCCTGCATACAATATTGTCTTATATCTTTTCGTCTCAACAATCGTACCTTTCAAGCAGTGACAGATCTAATAGTAAGCAGACTAAGCGGTCGCGTGGGGCCCTGGGATACCATAGGGCCCCGAATTTCAAAGAAATTTATTCAATGTGTAACAGTATGAAATTTTTCATTACTTTGCTTTTTTATTAATAATTTTCGGACAGTTTTCTTGCAAGTTCTATTCCTAACTTGAATTTGAGGGCTCCAACATTTTTACCGCTTGGGACCTTCATTTGACTTGAGCAGCCACTGGGCCCCGAATTCGCAACATTCATTTTGTTTTTTTTACAAAAAAATTTAATTTATTTGCAAAAAATTAAGTGTAGCAGAGTTTTCTTGCAACTACTATTTCTAACTTGAGTTTCAGGGCCCCAAAATTTTTACCGCTTGGGGCCTTCACTCGACTTAAGCCTCCACTGCTTCGAACTTGTAAGGAATAGCCATATTTATTATAACCAATCGTTAATAGACGTGTTTATCACGGGCGCGTTCGTATCGATCCGTCTTCTTTTTCCAAATTCTGTTGTTATTTTCGATTTTCTACTTTTATAAATTTAACTGTATATAGGGTTGTCTACTAATACGCATACATACACACATTTAACCTTATAAAGTAAACGTTCATTGAATGAGAATGTTAAATGGCTAACACAATGCTGACTCGCTAATCCAGCAAGTTGTAGTGAAATTAAAAAGTTGAAGAGATTTAAGGAGAGATCTGTATTCTAATCAAGAAACAAAGGTTAATATGGTTGTGACGGTTTTCCATGGTGTACCGCATAGCTTGAAGCCATTAGATAATTAAATTGAGGATCAGTTGAAATTCCAGAGGTCAAATCCAATCTGTTCGTACTCGCGAGCGAAAGCCGATTAAAAAGTGATTGGCCGTGTTGCATGACCTCGGTGTGTACCACCGTTGTTCAGCAATTATGAAAGCAGGATTGTAATAGTTTATAACAATTCCCAGAAGTATGTTGCGACTCCACCGACAACATTAATCAACGTGATGAACACACTTTAAATACATTTGCAACAGGTCCATTTTCGACGAATTACATTATTTTAGCTTTGTCCTTGGACCGCATAAGCCTACGCTTTTAAGGGTGCCTAGTATTAAAAGTAACTTTTATTTTATGGTTTACGATGTACACAATTATAAGAATGTGTTCCTTCCGAATACATACACGAGCGCGATAAATATATTTAATAGCTGTCCATACAAATCATTTTAGGTAAATTATCATTTTAGGCAGCTCGAATAACTTTGATCTTGTAAGGGTTTTCACCGTCGCTCGTTGTTTTAAGAAATGCCTGTTTTATTTTTGCATGTAACCTATAAATTATCATTATTTCGAAAATCTTTTTTGCATATCATTTTGTAAACTGGGTCCCATGGAAATCACCGACACAAATTTCCCCGACGCGGGTTTTCACCGACAACATTTGACCGGCAACGAATTATACCGATAACGAATTTGACCGACGACGAATTTGACCGACAACTAGTTTGACCGGCAACTAGTTTGATCGGCAACTAGTTTGATCGGCAACTAATTCGACCGACAACGATTATGACCGACAGCTAGTTTTTCTGGCAACGATTTTAGATTCATTGTCAGCCAAATTTATTGTTGTTCCAATCTGGAGCCAGTGAAATGTTTTCGGTGAAAACCGTTTCGGGGAAACTTGTGTCGGTGATTTCCATGGGACCCTCGTAAACCAATACTTCTAATTGATTATAAAAAAACCAGGTCGTTTGTGGTGCAATTATAAAAAAGTGATTCTATTTTAGAGACCGTACAAATGCTTTTCACACTCACTGTTTTTTTTCCGAATGTCGGCTAAAACCTCTTGGGAGTTACTCGATAAAGCATGTCAAGGTCATTCGAGTTTTCTCCCCAAAACGTAATATTTATTTTCCGCAATAAAATAAGACTTGAAATTCGTTATTTTACGTTATTCTACCCTTCCGATAATTCTAATGTGAAAAGACTTGTTCAGTTTGATTGTTATCAGGAAAGCATGTTGAAAGAAACGATTTGGACAACTAGAAAAGGAGTACAGAGTGTCGCGATTTGTTTTTCGCGAAGTTTTTCGGTATTATCGAGTCACTATAAATTGCTAGCGACGTAAATACGAGTGTCGCGTGAACGCGACGAGTTGTGCACAGATTAAATTAGTTTGTTCCCTTAGCAGGGCGTTCATCGATCATTCAATTTATCAATCGTCAGATTGCGTTATTGGCAAATGAATCTGGAGCAGTTGTTTGCCATGCGAAGGCGACCATTGTGTCCCCAGGGCGATTAATTAATGACCTATGGGTGTAGCCAACTGTGTAACTAATAAATTAATTTAATCCAAGGGGGCGAACATGGTTCCACAGCAATGCCTATTAAAAGCCTTATTAAACATACCAATGGGGAAGTATAACTGCCTTCGTGCGTTATGTGACGCATACTTTATCGCACGCTGTACGATTCTTTTCTTGCTTTGAAATTGTTACTCGTACATCAAGTTGCCCTATTCGATTCGAAGTAATAATTTCCAAATAATTGCACCTGTTGTAGTTTCAAATTCTGCAACGACGAATCTCAGCTTTTGTTTTAAAAGGAGCTTGAACTTAAATAGTACCCCCATGAAACTTTGATCGTTTCCTTTTTGTTACATGTAATAAGAAGAATTTGTTTATTTAAGCCTTACAGCTAAGAAATGTAACTTGGTTTACATTAACCTATCTGTACAAAACTATCTTATTTCACGCATTCGGTACATACCTTCATACCTCCTACAGGGATTACTGTATTCGTCAGTTTCCCTTGAAAAAATTGCCTGAAAATCGCGTCGTATTTGGAGGGTGAAATTGGAGGTGCCCCTTGAAGCTGACTAGCCGACGCACACGCGTGCAGGCATTCCGACAATCCCGTCAATATTATGGACAATACCGTGCGTGATATCGGAAAATGCTGCGCCGGAAGTTGCGGCCGGACGACCGATCGAATAAACCGAGCGATTCATAAAACGTTCGGTCGAACTTGTAGACGCGGCGGGTCCTAAAAACCAGCAATCTGCTGTGGTCGACCGCGATACTGCGACCAGCTGTACGTGCATCAGATTCCGTGTTGCGCGATGATTTACTGACTGGGGTCACCTGTACGATCACTGTCCAGTTCCTACCCCGTCCACTATCATGCTGTCCTTCTCTACGTTCGGTGTTCTATTGAAGACTCGGTCGCAAGGTGGACGCAGTCATAAATCAAAAATGATTATTTAAATAAAAGTAAACTTTTTAAAAATACCACTTTTTAAAAACGGAATAAAAAGTACAAAATAATTTTTCCTAGTCCCTTATAAATTCCTAATCTCGTACGGATAGTCCTGGAAATTAGTGATTGTGAATTTTGAATAGCTATGAAAATACTTGTAAGATTTAAAACGAAACACATGTGGGGCGCAAGATGCATCAATTATCTGTTGCTTGCATACTACCGAGCGTCGGGCGGCGAGGTGCGAAGGGGAATACTTAAAAATATTGTTCAAATCCTAAACGCACAGTCTTTATTAAAAAATTTTTAATATTCTATTATCATCTAGTTCTGAGCTATGTTGAAAGTTTCAAGTCTCATCGGCAAGTTAGTTTAAAATCAATTGCAAGATTTGTTTCGAACAGACAAACAAACAAACAAACTGACAGGCAAACAGACAGACAAGAAAGCGAGCTAATAAAAACGTGGTAATTAAATAGTGTCTGGGTACGATTACTGTTCGTACAAAACACGGCTGTTGGACAGTAAAGAGGCGTTCACTGTGCACCGCGCATTTCGCTGCCACGATTAGGATGACGACGACCACGACGACGATCGGTTCCTGGGTTTTTTCCCCGGTTTGAAAAGGAACGTACAGTCGGCGCGCGCACAGCCGGCGTCTATGCCGGATTCGAATTATTAAAAAAGCAACGGCGCACGGGTCGCGTGGCTGCCTTTGTTGCCGCGACCCTTTCCATCCTGCTTTTTATGTTTAAACGTGAACCGGCTTCGTGGAGCGAGTACGTCAGATCGTAAACGAAAAGCGTATCCGCACCGCACCATCGAATCTCGCAACCTTTCTCGCTCGCGTGGCTGTCGGCATTTTCTTTATTCAAATATGGAAATTGTAAGCATACGTTGAATTCCCATTTTTTTTTCAACCCCCTCCGGCTGTGATCGCGCTGCGCCACTGTTTCACGCACTATTTTGCGCGCACCCGGGAAATTTCGTACTTGATCCATGTGCCATTGCTGTGAATGTGTATTTGTTTCATCGAGAGGAACGTTACATTCTTTTTCAACGTTTCTCTCCCTCTCTTTTTTATTTTTTATTTCGGCGGTTCGCATTTTTATGGATCGTTCCAGGCTGAAACACAGCGCGGCGCGGCGGTGTCCGCTTTTATGCGCGAACATGTTTGTCTTCCACTGTTTGTTGTACTAATTGTTCGAGACGCACGAAACGCAGAACTTCGCGTAGCTCGGCTGATGATTTGTGAAAATGTTCGAGGACTGTTTGTTGGATGGCTATGCAAATTACGAAATCGTGGTGTGTGTGTCTACATGTATAATAATAGTCTGGGTAAAGGACTGGATCAAAGCGCGCAGCAAGAATTGAAAAAAACACTTGGAATGTAATTTGAATTTCAATGTAACGGAGAGAATATCGTGAAAAATTCAGCTTTCGAAGGTTACACAATTTTTCCATTCTCACGAGAAACGCATCGCGAGGGCCGGACGAACTTCACAATTCGACAATTGAATTTCCCAGCGCAATACTAGTGGATCCACTGTTTTCTGCCTAGTCGCGCAAGCGAGTCGACCTCACTTTTCATTGCAAATCCCGCGCGTATAATCTGCTCTTTGTGCGGTTAATTACAAGTTACGTTTTACACGACGGAATTTTCTTCTTGTTGTAGGTCGCTGGATGGGTATTATTACTTCCTGACATGGCCTTTTAATTCGAATCGGGATGGATGATCGTTCGTGTTTAAATTTTATAGGGCGAGCTGACGCAATCGCGCGGATCCCCTGTTCACGACCGGAAAACCAAAAAATGTTCAATCAGCTACAATTACACTCCTCTGTTCGCCATTCGTCGGCGGTTCTTTTGTAAAATCCGCGGCCGAAATGGGTTTCCATATTCAATTGGATAAAGCCGATGGGAACAATTGTCGTTCTCTGTCTTCGCCTTTCAGTTCGTTAATGAATCGAAACCCTCTTAGCAACCAGAACGATTCAAAATAAAAACTGTCTCGTGTTACGTCGTTGATTGTGCTTTGATTGGTTCCGGTGAAACTGTGATTGGTCGAAAAGTTCTGCATTCTTTTCAACCACAGGAAATATTAGTTTTCGTAAATGGACTGCTTATTAATTAATAGACTGCGGATCTTTATGCATGTATAGCTTCTAGAAAGATTCAAAAAATGCCGGAATATAAAATTCCACAGAATTTCGTACGATTTTTAATTATTTCGGAACTGCAAAGACTACTACCACTGAAAATAAGATTCTACGTGATTCCAATTTCTTAGAATTTACCTACGAAAATTGGAACATCAGTTTTCGTAACTGGACTGCTTACTAATTAATAGACTGCTGAGATATAAATCTTTATGCATTTATAGCTTCTAGAATTTCGTACGATTTTTATTTATTTCGGAATTACAAAGACTCTACTACCACTGAAAATAAGATTCTACGTGATTCCAATTTCTTTAAAATTACCTACAAAAATTGAAAACTGTGCATAAGCATCCGAAGCCTACTAATTAGTATTCAATGTAATATCTATTGTTGTGATACGGATGCTAACCAATACGGGTCTGTGGCCAATTTGCCTCCAATATCATTATCGTTTGCTGACCTACCGCTACGTGGTTAATCATCGAGATTAAAATCGTTTGATCGACATTTTTGCAAAAATAATGTACAACTCGTGGCCTACGGGAAAACGAGTAGAGCGTAAGCTTTAATTAGTGTACCCATTTGTGCAACGTTGCTAATCTTTCACTTTTTGTTTCATTGGGGCATTAAAATCGTCATTACCGTATCTAGGTAACGGAGATGTCAAAGGTGAAATCTCCAGCTCGTTAGCGTTTAAGGCCTTTGTCTAATTGAATATCATTTACCTATTGACCCAGAAGCATTTAATACCCTGGGAACTTCGATTACCTCAAAGCGCCCGATTTCTCTGCTAAGTCTTCCTAATCTTCACAGACAAACACTGCAGTTTCGTAGAAGACATCGTTGCAATAACAGTAAACACAATGGTTTAGGCTCTGCGCATTAATATCTAGATAGCAGACTTTATGACAAAAATGAGTAGGTATAATTTTAGCAAACGAGTGGTGACCACTAAAAATTGATTTAACATTATTCAAAATATTTTTTTACATTATTAAATATGTTGGTATCTAATCAACTACTGAAGCTTTTTACTCGAAGCTATTTCAACTCGAAAATTAAACATTTCTTCCAACCTAGAATATTTCCTTTCCCTATAAAGTAGTAGTATTTATTTATTTCGGCCTCTCAGCTAACAAAGTTGACTTGGTTTACAGATCTTATGGTACAGCATTGACGAAAATGTTATAAATAAATTGTTTGAAAGTATACCTAGAAGACTTGAAGAGGTGATAAAAAACAAAGCGTATCATATTAATTCAATCATTTGAACGAAGGGTGGGTATCATATTAAGTATGTCGTTTTATTGTTAAGAATACACTCAATTACGTATTTTCAATGCTGTCAATAATACTTTCCGCAATTGATAAAAGAGTTATTTAATTTTTCCTGACGTTATTATAAACTTTATAATATATATTTTCCATTAATTCCTAAATTATTTATTTAAAATAGAAAATATGCATTTACGAGACGTCTGTAGTCATTTTCACGGCGACTGTAATCGGAAGAAATGTTTAATTTTCGAGTTAAAATAGTTCCGAGTACAAAGGGTTAAATAACGAAAAATATTCAGAGCGTAATAATTGATAAATAACTGTTGACTACTGATACCAATGCACGACTTATTGTGCTGTACTAATAAAATGGTTGACAGCTTCATTCGAGCTTCCTTGGATCTTTCGCCGTTAAGAAAAGTAATCATTCAACATGGAACTTTATTTGCTAAAAAGAGATGCACTTTGGTGCATGCTTCCGAATAAATTTGCTTCTTTGACAAACTTTCCGCTCGCGCTCGCATAATTACCGCGTAATTAGCATAAATTTTTCTTACGCCCACTGTCTCAGTTCATGCTCGTTTACGTTACCGGTTGCCTACGCTGACATCAGCAGAATTCGAAGTCCTGCTGGTCGCGCAAGACAGGAATATTTCCGTTGCTAATCTTGAATAGAAATTGTCTGTCGAAATTGTTTGCCAGACAGTCTTCGCGTCTAATAACAGAGTATTCGTATTCGGCAGAATTTCATTACGCACATATCCTGCGTGTGTTTCTGCAGACGCAGCGTTTGCTGCGCCGGAATCGCCGGCTGCTTCAAGGTAAGAGGACATCATGACAGTGAAGAAAAACCTCTGTCGAATGCGGAATGAAATTAATTCGGTAGACGCTAGCGGAAGCAATCCGAGATTTCACCGTTTTATTTTCGCACTGCTAACTGCATTTTATTCGAAAGGGACTCTCGTAAAGGTTGAGACACATCTTGTGTTTTAGCTTTAGAATTTCGTACGATGAGAAATACACGTATAAATACTGTTAGGAGCATAACTGACCACACACAATTTAAATCAGAATAACGTTTTTATCAATTGACCAAACGACTTTAACTTCAGCCAATTTTCTGAAGACAACGTTTTCGGCAAAGAAAAATTTTACAGTATAAGCTGGAACAGTTCAAAAACATTGAAAAATAAGTGTTGTAGTTAAAACGCCTTATATTCAATGTTTATTGATTGCTTTTTTCTTATATCATGATTTGATACAAAACACTGATTTACTTTCACAATGTTTGTTTTAAACACGACTTATTGCTTCTAATGGGAAGTTTGTTTATAAATAGAAATAAAGTCGACAACCATGTCATTGGTACTTCCAGTGCGTTAATGTGGAAATAACGCACTGTCGCAGCTTATATGATGTCCCAACCCTTACGACACTCCCTTATTGTTGTAATAATTCATCTATCAAATCCAGGATATTCCGGTGGATTTAGTCTGGAAGAATTAATTGAAAATGTAGAATAACAATCTCTCGTTTACGGTTCGTTTCCGGAAAAATTAAGTATAAATATTCCCGGCGTACTCGTGCACTTGCCACGCTTCGATGAAAATATTCGAACGCTCGCAATTAGATTCTCTTTTATTTCATACGAATAACACGAATATCTAGTGGCTTATGATTGAAAACTTTCGAAAAGAATGATACGTATATTGTAATTATTACATGGCGTTTTCATCAAGGCAAAATACACATTGACGAGGTATTGTGCAGCCGGCTTCGCTGTTATGAAAGATATTTACATGCTCTTGTGTATTTGCATAGTCGTTGAAAAATGTTCGCTGAATTATCGTCTGCGGCGCCATATTGTGAAAGAAACATTTTACATACCATTGTCTTGGTTTGCGAGACTGTAGAAAACGCTGTTTCATCGAGTCTCGCGGAAGAATGGTATAATGCGTATTGCAACTGTGTAAAAACAAATTTACATTACCGAGGATGATTAAAACAACATTTAGTCAGTGTTGAGAGGACCAAATCGTCAATAGGGTAAACTATACTATTGCTGACACTGGAGTAATTATTCGCCCTTTTGATTGAAATGGCAAATATTAACAATTCCTAGTAAATATATAAATCTTTATTTGATCCCCTCGGGGTTACAAATACATTTTCCATCCTCCCTTCTCCTCGCATCCCCCTCTATCCGCTCTTACAAGCTACTCTTATTTCTAACTTATATACTACTTATATCTAGGGTAGCCTACTTTAGAGAGAGAGAGAGAACGAAACATATTTACAATAACAATTCCTGGTATAGAAAATCACTTTTTTATTACTTCTTATTTATATTTCAAAAAGCAACGTTGTAAGTTTTCATAACAGAGTTTCGCGTATCACTGTTAAATAGCAAATGTGCCAATGACCCTAGAACATTTTTGTAGATCGTAATTTTCTAAAAAAGGAGAAAATTTATACAAATTCTATTCCTATATGTTCTCGAATAACTGTATATTAACCAAACCAAAATTGAATTTTCATTTTTATAAGAATCTATTTAGAATCTTCATCGCGAGTCAGGCACGATATTGTAAGGCAAGGAGTTGATACGGGGTGAACAAGTTACCTGGGACACCCTGTATATCACAGGAATTAGTGGAATACTCGAAATCAGCGTAAACTTAACGTCTGACAGACGAGCTTCAACAAATAGAATATGGAAATTTTTTGTTAGATGTAACACCGAAGATATATAAGAAGTCGCCGTACTGCGGCCAGTGTTCCGATTGTGCCAACAATTTTTTACGCATGCGCGGCAATTTCAGCCTCAGTAACGTAACCTTTCCGATGAAATCGGGTAGTTTGAGCACCCCGCAGACTTTTAAAAAATTATTAGTATATACATATGAAAAGGCGAGGGGTTAAGCCAATCAAACGTTAGCAATTAAGTTTTAAGACGGAACACTCGTCCCACCAATAATACCGGTACACTCTTGCTAATGTAATGTAATGTAATTGTAATTTTATTTCTGCAATCACAAATTACAGTAATTGGTAAGTAACTATCTAATCCAATGACTGAAATCAGTTCACACAATGAGCAAATTATGATGTACATCAAAGCTATCCATTAAGAAGTGTTCCTTTAAATTGTAGAAAACCGCTGTTTTTTTACATTTAACAATTTCTACTAATTTACAATATTTTTACACTTTTACTAACCACGTACCAAAGAGTGGCAACTGTAATCTTCACAGATATAAAAGCGTGAAATTTAAAATAATACCTACTAATGGAAGACCCTTTACGTGTGAAAAAATATAAACATCCTACACATCTCTTCGTATAATTGCGGTCGTATTATTTCTTATTTGATCTGTATCAGTGACCAGAAAGTTAGCTGTTTCGAAGTAGCCCACAGTCGCAAGTTTGATAGTTCCACGGGCATGTAAGCAACTTCGGAACTCTGTCGATCGTAGGTCCACGTTAGACATAGAATGCAGGAAATTTCACGGTAATTAGCCTGAGGGACGATAGTAGGGTTGAAGATGAGGGAGGGGTAGTCGAGCAGCAAATGAATTGAAAGTGCTACGATGCATCTTTGTTGGGCGGAGAGTGTCCTGATTGCTTACGGGCCTGCTTGTTATGGTACTTTCGAATTAATTGACACGTATTATGATGTCAAAGGGCTGGCTGGCCGTTTGATAGAAACTGAAATTAACCTGAAATTATGGTGCAAATGTCGGACGCTCGATGAACTCAAATTCAAATAACCTTTTGTACGAATAGCCTTACGCTATAAAATTAAATATTTTCAGTGAAAATTAAGAACAGTTTCGTTCAAGTATCTGTGTATGTATGAAACACGTTAAAGTGTAAAACGGGGATTAGTTCAGGTTTATGCATTGCGCATGTTGCTACTCGGAAATAGATACAATCAGTCAAAAAAGTCTTCATACACATTTTAATCCTAAAATGGACCTCCAAATTGTATTTTAAAAATGGTATTATTCAATCGAATTACATTTAATATTATATTTATATCTGATATTCATCGCTATCGAAATGACAAATAGAAACGTAGTGAGATAGTAAAATTTCAGCTAAATCCACAAATAGTTACATTATTAATAGTTACATATTAAATAATTATTAGTATAACTTTGAATGAGGCCGCATAAGGATTAAAACTACATAATATAATATCAAAAGAATTAGTGTATTAAGTTATGCATAAAACAAATTTTCGAAAAGTTGCTTTTTACAACTTTTATATGTTTGCCCACAAAGACAATTTGGAAAATACATTTTGCAGATATGTTGTTTGTACACATTACGGTGGACCTTGTTTTTCAACCATGAAATTTTTGTTTAACAAAATTGGAGATCAATTGGACGCCGCGCATCGGGAAGAAGTTTTGAAATGGAAATAACTGCACGCTGAATGTGTAAAGAGTACAAAAATATTTTGGATGTTCGAGCCATCTAAAATTTTGCATATATTTTATTTAGCCACTATCACAATCTTACGGGTGTCCCAAAAATATTCGACGATCGAGAAATAAGGTCACTTTACTGCGCAATTGCGACCCTATCCGAAGGGAAGCGTATCCCTTGATATACCACTGTCAATAGGATGGGCGAATCGCACCGCTAACTTGGGTATGTAAGGGGTTGAGACAACCCCTTGAAATAACTAGAATATTATTAGATTTAAGGGTGAAAACAATGTTTGCGGGGTCCAATTGTTTGTCCTTATGCAAGCATATTTTGAGTTGTGTGAGGGCTCATTTTAAAGAGGAAGGTTGAGCTCATGATTTAACGAGATTATGTTTATATCTAATAATATGAGCGTCCAAAGTAAGGAAAAAATCGAGGAAGCTACCCTCAGATTCTAGCACAGAGGTTGGTAACACTGATAAATACCCTAGAATAGGGGTTGTCTTACCCCCGTAAGGGGGTGGGAACCCACGTGACATTACTAGAATATTACTAGATTTTGAGCCCGAAATATGGGTGTAGTCGRGGACACTTTTTGTTCTTATACGAGCATATTTTTAGCTGCACACAGGTTCATTTGATAGAGGAAGGTTCAGCAGAGAGCGCTGTGCCCCATCATATGAGTCAAAAAAGTCTTTCAGAGACAGAAAAATACATAGGAATCTACAAGTGTTTTTTTCGATTTTTGTTTTACTTTGGTCTTATTTTTCTGTCTCTAAAAGACTTTTTTGACTCATATGATGGGGCACAGCGCTCTCTGCTGAACCTTCCTCTATCAAATGAACTTTTGTGCAGCTCAAAATATGCCCGTATAAGGACAAAAAGTGTTCCCGCTCGAACCCATGTTTCGGGTTCAAAATCTACTAATATTCTAGGGATGTCACGTGGGTAGCCTACCCTCGTAAGAGTGAACAACCCTCTTCTGCCTGGGGCTAATGCCAAGCTGTTTAGATGTCCGAGCCAACGGCAACCAGAATCTAGTCACCTCAGTGTCATTTAGGTAATGATTCCATTGTGAGGATTATGCATATATTTCATGCAGGAGTATCCCAGAGAACCATTTAACAACCGATAGAATAAGAAAGACATTAATTATGATGCATATTTTTATTTTTCTGTTAATAAAGCTTTGAATATAAGGAAGTCTCTTCTAAGTAGTCTACTTGTGTACACTTGGAAGAAATATCGCTCATTCCAATACATCCAAATTTTTAAGTGTTATAAAATATAATCTTCATGTTTATAAAATATGTGTATATATACGCGAATGTATATTTAATAAGGCACTATTGTACGCAAGATTAATACACTTGTGCATGAAATCATACTGTCTAATAGAGGTGTGCGAGACTGGAACGGGATCCTGAAACTTTCCGAAAATGTTCGAGTTTCCTGAAAATCGTATTCCGTACAGTATCAAAAATCGCCACTGGGGAAACCCGAACGTTTTCAGGATCCCGATCTGATGCGATTCTTCCCATCCCGTCTCAAACGTCGGGATTCGGGGATTCCCGGGATCTCGCACACCTCTACTGTCTACAATTCGATCTAAAAAGGGTATTTATTCTGGTTTGGATCTTTCAAAAAATCAATATTTTGTTCGTATAAGGTTCGTATAAGGTCACAGACGTGTAAACACGCGACGTATGCCGGTTCCGCGTGTTTACACGTCCGTGGCACCTCGGAACGGCAAGCGCCGCGTGTTTACACGTCTGTGACCTTATACGAACGGTTTCGAAGTTGCGTGTTTACAAGTTCAGGTCGCCTCATGAGGGGACATTGAGTCGCGTGTTTACATGTAACCGACCTTGTACGAAACTTTTTGACGTCGCGTGCCAACACGTCCAAGAGAGCGAAGTGGTTAAATTCTGTGAAAGCCAATCTCCAAAAACAGACACCCTTAAAAATAAAATATAAACTACGTTTTTATAAGTAACACTCTAGAAATTTTATCTTCGGATAAAAGAGTTAAGATTCTTATGGTAATTATACTACGTTTGTATGACCGTGTGGGCTCGTAATGTTCCCTCGGCCCGTCGGCTCTGGTTTCTGCCAAATTTTAAGTAGGTCCGAGAGTGTAAGAGGGCAGCACGAACCTATTTAAAATTTGACAGAAACCAGGACCGACGGGCCGAGGGCTGCTTGTGCCGAGTTTCGGCCGAGGGAACGTTACGAGCCCACACGGTCATACCCAGATAGCCAAGCGACTATCGAGCAGAAAACGAGACCATCGGGCCAAAGACAGCTTGTGCCCGATTTGGGCCGAAGGAATTTTACGAGCTCACACGGTCATATCGTGCCTGTGGCCGTTTCAAGAATATAAGTGCCCTGACGAAACAATACTATATTAAAATATGCTACGATTGTGCGCATAGACGGAATATTATTTGAATGTTTAGCCACGAACATCTTATTAAGAACACTGATTTCTGGATTCACACTCACGAAAATTGTGTATTTCGTGTAGAGTGTTTTCCGAACACTTGTAAATCAATCTGGTTCTTCTTTGCTGATTACATTTTTAATATTCATTATTTGTTGTCGTATTTGTATATAGGTATTTGAATAGGTCTTTCGTATACAGGGTGCGGCACCTAAAACAGGTTACCTGAATAAACCGCTTGCTTTTGAAAATAGAAAAGAAAGGATCAGACCAAACTTACTTGATATCGAGGGGCTCGTAATCTGATGTCATTAATTTTTTTATAGGTGGAGACGTCAAGGAGATATGAAGGTCAACTCTGTTTTTTTTAATGGAACGGTATGGGTTTTTATTTACATTCTGATAGTGTATTTCAAGACGAAATACAATGACCTATTATGAAGGTCATTCAAGGTCACGCAAGGTCAACTGCAATAGAAAATAAAATGTCCCAAAGCACTCTTCGAACACTACGACGATTTACATGTAACATGTTATGTACGTATTCACTTCTACTTCAAGTATTCAAAATGTCGACCTTGAACACTGAGACATAATCTAAAATGTTGCAATACCGATGATGCTGCGTGACAAATTTCAGTTGTATCTATTACAGAGCAAGCTCTTTTTATACGTTCTTGCATATCAACTGTGGTTGTTGGTTTTCTCATAATTCTATGACATTCACCATAAATGATAACCATTTCCACTTTCTCTGCTATTGTGTAATGCATTCTTGAAAATTGAACACTCAGATTGAATATTTTGAAGCCATACTCTAGTCGGTAGTCAAACTACTAATAATATTTCTGGATACAGGTAAGCATACAATGTGATGGTATGTTCATTTATGTTTTGCGACCCTTACCAATACTTAGAAGAGCAGTATGCCAACAACCAGAGAAGACACAAAAGTATTTGAAGAGTGCTTTGAGACATTTTATTTTCTATTGCAGTTGACCTTGCGTGACCTTGAATGACCTTCAYAATAGGTCATTGTATTCGTCTTGAAATACACTATCAGAATGTAAATAAAAAACCATACCGTTCCATTWAAAAAARCAGAGTTGACCTTCATATCTCCTTGACGTCTCCACCTATAAAAAAATTAATGACATCAGATTACGAGCCCCTCGATATCAAGTAAGTTTGGTCTGATCCTTTTTTTCTATCTTCAAAAGCAAGCGATTTATTCAGGTGACCTGTTTTAGGCGCCGCACCCTGTATAGGTATATATTGATTTGTACATAGGTATATATGGTGAGTCAAAATTGAAGATTCTGATTTTTAAAATTAAAGATATTTTCTCATCTAATAACTTTCTATGGATATAACATGTTACTAATATTTGATATTATGTTTCCACATACAATTCTTTTTTCATTTGAGTTCAGTCTTAGAGAGATAGCTTACAAAAGCAGGTATCATTGATTTCACTACAGTATCTGCATGCTCAAACATACAAATTATAAATTCCTGCAATACAGCTTGTACATCTGGATTCTCAATTGAAGTAGTTAAATTTAAACATCCATTCTGCAAATGTAGTTTCGCATAATACCAAAGAAAATGAACTGCTATTTCTAAATAGTTAGGAGATCGACAATCTTCAATTAAAATAGTAGCCAATTTAAATATCACAGGAAAAATATCCAGCGCATTTGTCATATTATTCAATTCTCTAAAAATGTGTTCGTAGCCATCGATATTAGAAACAGGCGCATATTTCCCACTATTCTTTGTATTAAAGCTCTCCAATAAATCCATTAACAAATTCCTTAAAGCACAAACCATAGGGGAGTTAGCATCCGCGTAAGAAAGAGTTTTTCTTAAACTCTGGTCTGCTTTTAGTAATATCGATACAAATTTCATGGGATCTAGCAATACCTCATCACCAATTGTTATTACTCCATTTTTAAACCTTACGACATTATATTTAGGAACCTGAATATTATTTTGCTGCCACACTTCGTACTTTTTATTAATGAATCGTATGACTTCAGCATTTTCATGCATTTGTCCTGCATTATTATCGGCAGCAATACGTGTAGCACGATTAAACTGTTTTCGGAGACGTTTGGAACGTATAGCATTCCTATAATCTTCTAAAACTTGTCCTTGTGTTGATTCAATGAGAGTCCCCGCTAATTTTATGTTTATAACAGAATTACCAAAGAATAGGATATGCGTGGCTAGGTTCGCTAAAGCCATGTAACTAACTTGACCTTCTCGTTGATAATCCTCATAAATACAATATGCCTGATACACCACACCAACTCCATTGATACCTACACTCCCAATGGTTAATGAGTTAAAAGCAAATTTAACACCCGCACCCACCGTGCTGCCATTACGAATAGCTTGCGTGAGAAGAACGGTTCCTCCGCTCGCTGCTATCCCGAGTGTACCGCCAGTGATCGATAACCATGAACTAAAAGCTTGTCTGTCTTTAAAGGGATTAATACTTTCTTCATGAACTGACCGATCTACCAGTTGATGCGATGATCGTCCAATACCCCATACAGCAGACCCTCCAGTAGCTATTGCTGCTCCTAAAATCGTGACAATATTTATCTGTAACGTATTACTTTTATTCTTATTAATTATACTTCCTATTAAGATTATTATATTTATCTAAGATTTATTGGAGGTGAACAAAAAAACAGCATAGCATAGGACACAAACATCTATATAGGTCTCGTTAATTACGGATTTTCTACTATTTTACCGCGTACTAACTACAATTTAATTAATATAACTTACTCATCCACAGGATAATGACTAATTTCTAATTTCTATAGTCTAATTTCTGAGAACACACAATTACAGTCAGTGGCTTAACTATTATAAAAATTAAATGTCACATTTTTAAATTTACAGTAATAAGTTTTAAACGCCACAAAAATACCACGAATGAAATTACGCATTGCTTACACCATTATAAAAAGTAACAATTAAAAAGCAAAATGATGTTGATTTTAAGCATAATAAGAAGTATATGTGCTTTCTGAGCAATTCATAAATCCCTTCACAATACTATAGACATTATAAAATTATGCACAAGATGTATCAAAATGAACAAAGGAAGATTTCTGTTGTGTGTAAAAATTAGATCGAGATTAAAAATTGAAAGTTACTTACCCACTGCTATAGGAGCAGCAGGTGTAAATAAAGATGCAACACCTAATGCGAGTCCTGCTATTCCTGTTATGTTAGCTGCTGTATCCATACCACGAAGAACAGTTTTTGTATTTTTGCATGCGGGAGAATTAACTTCTTCCAACCATACAATTGAAGAGTTTTCGTTAATAACATATGCTTTATCAGGCTGATAAAAGCCATCTTTCGGGACAATCATTTTATATGGTGGTAGTTTATTACAGTCTTTGTAGTCGCTCCAACTTTTATATACTCTGCCATCTATATCAATGTACCATGTTTCATATGAAACTGGCCTCATTTTACTTGTAGATGCAGAAGAACCACTTTTTAATTTTTTTATTTTAAAAACAGGTGTCGTCATTACACATATTTCCCTCTTTTTTAGTGATCGACTTTTTATGGGAATCATTGTATTAAAGATAATCCCATAGTAAATATAATCAGCATCAATAGATCCATTTCCAAATTCATATATTTTGTCAAATATGTTATTTATTACTGCTTGAGCATTAGCTCCATAACATACTATATCAGTGACGTAACGATTACCATCATTATCACTCTTTTTATATTGTACATTTTGTTTTACAGATTCGGTAGAAGTTGTAGACTGTTTTGGAGGACCATAAATAGAAAATCCAATATTCTGCTTCAAATATTTGTCTTCGTACTTATGATATTTTGTCCACTCTGGTAAAAGTTCATAATACTCTTGTTGTTGGCTTTTAGCAAGTTCCTGTACATTACTCTAAATGAAAATGAAAGTAGACATTAGGGAAACAATTAGATTATCAAAACTACATAAACAAAAATATTATATTTAGTTTATTAATTATTAATATTGTATTTATAATTGATATTTACCCAGTCAGCATCTGTAGCTAGTTCGTTGTCAAGTGTTTGAGTACTACTTTCAGCATTACTACTTTCAGCATTATTACTTTTATCCCTAGTGGCGTTACCACTTTTAGTGTCATCCATTTTATTTATCGATACAATTAATACATTTATATTTAAGTACAATGTTTTTGGAAGCCTGGAAAAATCATTTATTTTAAATATATATTTATTGGCCAATACAGGGTGAAGCAGTGACTATTACCACCTACAATAACTTTGAAAGTACGATAGTAGCAGAAAAGTTTTTGAAACAAAAGATGCATGGGACAATACAGGCTGTAATATGGCGTTAATCTTTTTTTCCTAGATGGAATTGCTACAGAGATGTGAAGATCACCTTTGTTTTTTTTAAATAGATTGTAACATTGTATTGATACCAATGGCAATCACTTTGAACACCTTCTGTAAATGTAAGTTTATTTTGCCTTTCGTGTCATAAATGACCTTAATGTTACATCTCGTTAGATTTGTCTCAATAGCTGCTATCAGGAAACAGGTACCAAAACATAGCATTCTATTTAAAAAAACAAAGGTGACCTTCACATCTCTGTAGCAATTCTACCAAGGAAAAAAAGATTAACGCCTATATTACAGCCCCTGTTGTCCCACGCATCTTTTACTTCAAAAACTTTTCTGCTACTATTATACTTCCAGAGTTATTGTAGGTGGTAATAGTTACTTCCTCACCCTGTATACATATGTATATTGTATACAGCATATGACATTCAAGTACAACTGATATAATATTTTGAGGATTGAAGCTATCAAAAAGTGTTCCTACACAAATTCTTTGCTATAAAGGGATACATTATGAAAGTATATATGAAGTAGTGGAAGTTATTTGGAAACCAAAATAATTTTTTCAAGCAGCACACACTATTTTGGTACTCATAACAATTCCATCAGTTTATGGTTTTATTATAAAGAATTGTATCATATTAGTGAATTCATTGTGACAACCTAAGAAAATTGTGTTAATCCAGATTAACTCCTTGACTATCACGGACAAGATATCTCATGATCCAATACTGACCAATAAATTTATATGGAATGACAGAACCGTAACCGTAACTGATATAAGCCAGAACCGATATTCTCGTAATAGTTATAACATCATTTTGGTCCTTCATATCTGTTTCAACCAGAACCGATATATAACTGTTTCAGTCCCTGCTTTCTTGTGTCGCTTGTGGTATGTTGTGTGCAGTATGTTGGCAAATATTGAAGTCGTTGCACAGCATTCACTATTCAGGAGTTTAGTCTTTATTAGTTACTTGAAAGCATTACAAGATGTTCTGTCGAAGAGTAAAAAACATAATAATAAGTGATCATGACATCACGTAGAAAGTAAATAAAATTAATTTCAACAAATTGATAAAGATTTAATTAATTTCTTCCTTTTACAAATCAGAATATAAATACTTATAAAATATATTTGTCTAGTGGACTGCTATAAAGTAGAGGGCAGCAAACTACAAGTGGAGGAGATAGTAGAAGGCAGATCAGAAGAGAGGGTGGTAGGCTGGTTGAGGAAGATTGAAACTATGCACAGAGTAGTCAGAAAAGAGCAATAGACCAAAGACAACTATGGGAGGATGTGTAATATAAGTTAAGTGTGTATGTGTGCGGTATGTAAAAGAGTGAGTGAGATTTGTAGATTATATAAAACCAAGTCCTTTTCTGGGCTGTAAAACCGAAAATTAAGTATATATATTTGTCTAGTGTCAACATACTGGTGCTAGGTAGTGAGATGTTTCATCAAAAAACGTTAATCGGTCAGTATCGGGCGCGAGATATATTGTGCGTGGTACCTAAGGGTTTAATTAATTATTTCTAACATATTGAATATAGTATATCGACGTTCTTGAATTCTTTTGATTTCTTTACCATTTAAAAGTGCATCAAAGTTCTCATTCTTGTTATAAATGCATAAAATTTGTTGTAGTCTTCATAGTAATTACTACATTTTATCTACGCAGTATTTTAGTAACTCACCCAATTTATTTACGAGGTTCTCCGTTCAAACGCACAATTGACAATGAGTGCAATTTGAGATACGGGATCCTTATAAGTGTACACCGTGTAGACATACACATTTAAAGGGGGGATGCCCCTTACTCGCAGTAACAGTTCTTTTTACTCTTGATGCCATTATATGATGAGGTCAGATGAGGTAGACGGCAGGCAGTGATGCCAGAACGTGGGTTTTTTGGCTTTTCTCCTCCTCTGCTGCTGCCGGCTGGGTTCCCCCACTCTTACATCTACTGCGCACGCGCTACACACGAACGTACCTCTACTCTACCTCTACTTGTAGTGTAGCGCGCGTGCAATCGAACAGGCACTCACACGGGCAGAGTGAGGTACGTTCGTGTGTAGCGCGTGCGCAGTAGAAGTAGGAGTGGGGGTACTGAGCCGGCAGCAGCAGAGGAGGAGAAAAGCCAAAAAACCCACGTTCTGGCATCACTGACGGCAGGTATTTTCTCTGATTCTCTCTGACGGCGACTTTTTGCAATGATCTGTAGGGATATTAGCGCTGCCGCGTCATTCCCCTAGGCTCACACCTAGAGAATATGCTCCGACGAGGTTGGTAACGCTCTACAAGGCAGACCCTAGACTATATCAGAGAGGAAATGAGAGTGCTCACGCCCAGGTTTTGACCGTGCCCGATATAGTGCTGCCCTCCTAGCCTGGATCAGCTCCTAGACCAGTGGTAGAGCCAGGTAGAGCGGACGCTTAGTGTGGATCAGCTCCAAGACCGGTGATAGAGCGGACGCTTAGCTATAAATAATATATTATATTGTTATATTATACACCATAGGCTAGTAAAAATTCTGTTTCATGCTAAAACTGGTGTGCTTTCTGTTATGTGGTAAAAGTGGACTCTACCGCCGGTATAGGAGCTGTTCCGTGCTAAGCATAAGCGTGAGCTGAGCGTGCCAAAAAGTGGCGTCAAGTTCAAACATAGGCTTGAGCACTCTCATTTCCTTTCAGACTATATGTATGTATGTGTATGTATATATATCTTAGACCATATATGGTCTAAGGATACTATCTTAGTAGGTATATATGGTCTAAGGATACCATAAACAGATTATGTACAGAAAATATAACCATAAACTAATCATACAGCACAACTCACAATGGTAAACATCAGCTTGAATTCTTTCTGTGCGCAATAATCAGCAATAATGCTGTGTGCAATCGTCCGTGCGCAAAAAATCCGTGCACCAAAGAGCCAATCAGCCAACCCCGCGCCAAAGAGCCTGAAAGAGCCATCGCCCTGACTTCCCGTGAAATGTAATAACGGGTAATTTCCTATATAGTGAACAATCTTGTAATTTTTATGCCATGGTTCTAATTCTTTCTAGTAACCAGTTGTAACCAATCACAAGAAAGCGTGAAAATTCGTTATTTTGAAATGCAACAGCAGTGAAAACTTCACATTTTTGGCAGGAACCAGCAGGAGGAATCTTCTACTGTCGACGTGAGTAAATACGTGTGATCTGTATCAATATTTGATATTTTTTAATAAATGCTAATTTTGTCCTACTCTTATGCATGAAAGATATTCATTTAAATTGATGACTTGAAAAGCGTAATTTTTTCAGCTATTCTTTTATAAATACTTTTTACACTATGACATTTTATGTAGAAATTGTATACTTGATGAAGCAATCGATGATTTTATAATACAAATCTATATATAACGTTAAATATTTAATTTCTTCAATTTCTTGCCGTGTAATTTTCGATTATTAATTTTATTAACAATTATTAATTTGAAGTATTTTCAATTTTAGAAAGTACATTGCACATTCAGCAATGTTTAAGGACAAAAGAACAACTTCTCAGTCACAACGTGTGATTTCACAAGTGCAGAAGAATTTTAAACAGTTACAAATATCTAAGGCACCATCTGTTTTAAGCGAAAATTCACAGCATAGTTCAACGAATGCAACTACTAAAACAGACGAGCTTAATATTCATTTAACAGATAATAATAAGAAGGAACAGAAGATAAATAAATCTACAGAATTGATGCCACCACCGAAAGTACCTTTGGCTTCGAAGACGATTGTATCGACACAGAATAAAAGTGATAAAGAGAACGATAAAGAAAACAGAAGTGAAGCAAAAGACACAGAGAGAAAAGAAGATCAATGCAGTGCAAAGAATAAATATCAAAGTGACAAGAAGTGGGTTTTAACAGATTTTGACATTGGACGTCCATTAGGGAAAGGAAAGTTTGGTAATGTTTATTTAGCTAGAGAAAAGAAATCCAAATTTATTATTGCTATGAAAGTGTTATTTAAAGCACAAATACAACAAGCTGATGTAGAACATCAAGTTAGACGAGAAATAGAAATTCAGTCGCATCTAAGGTAAGAAAGTATTGAACACTGTAACAAACTTCAAATTTGTTTTCCCAACAAAAGTTAATTCTACATACCTCTTACATACATGGGTATGTGAATGAGTTTTTTAAGAACAGTAATAGGTAATTAGACAGTGGATTTCATGCATTTAAAAAATAACAAAAATGAGTAGGTGTAATTTAAAACTGTAAACAAATCAGAAGAATTTAAATATACTGTTATATTAGTTTCAACCTATTAAACATATTAAGAGACAGAATAAATTTCTATTTTACTCTTTGTTGAAGCAGTTCAACTAGAAAGGTTTTATTTTGTGTAAAGATCCGCTATATAGTATTAATATTTTGAAGATCGGAACAAAACTTACCTTCAATTATTAATAAGTATTTATTTTTTCATAGACATCCAAATATATTGAAAATGTATGGCTACTTCCACGATGAAAAGAGGGTCTACTTGATTTTAGAATTTGCTCCGAACGGAGAGTTATTTAAAGAATTAAATTCTCAACCGGAGAAGCGTTTTGATGAAGCCAGAACAGCTAGATATGTATCTCAGTTAGCAGATGCTTTGAAGTACTGTCATAGCAAGAAAGTCATACACCGTGATATTAAACCCGAAAACTTGTTACTTGGGATGAAGGGTGAATTAAAAATGGCAGACTTTGGATGGTCTGTTCATGCTCCTTCTTCCAGAAGAAACACTTTATGTGGAACATTGGATTATTTGCCACCTGAAATGGTTGTTGGGAAGACACACGATCATACTGTAGATTTATGGGGTCTTGGTGTTTTATGTTATGAATGTTTAGTTGGTACACCGCCGTTTTTAGCTAAAACTTACGATGAAACATATGTGAAAATCAAGAAAGCACAATATAAATTTCCAGATTACGTTAGCGAAGGTGCAAGAAATTTAATATCAAAGGTGAGGCTTTCATTGGTAACTGTAAGATCCTTTTTTCTGTTCATTTAACATGTTCAACATTTTCTTCTTTTAGTTGTTAGTTGTTGATCCGGATAAAAGGTTGCCTTTAGAAGAAGTTTTGAAACATCCTTGGATTGTGCAACATCAAAAAACAAAAGAACCGCATGTTCAGTAATAAATAAATTGATTCTAATTCATATTCTTCTATGCTCCCTCCACGCATACAAAAGAAATATGCCGTGAAAGTTCAATAACAATAAACTGCAATTATTATGAAATAACTTTCCCTCATATACAGGCGATCATTGCATATATAAATATATATATATATGTATAGTATAGTATAGTTTATCAAATGAACGTTTAATGTTATTGATTCTTGAAGCTTCTTGTATAGGTTTCTTCAAATCCAATGCTACACTGAAGATGTGTATTTTATTTTATATTAGACTGAAATTTTACTAACAGGGGTACATGCATCTATATTTTAGTAATAAGGCATAACTGTTGAAATAAAAATGCAAGGCAAAATCAAAGCGTGTGTACATAATTTGCTTGATAATAAGATTACGAAAATCATTTATATCATGTTATATATTTATATGAAATCTCAAATTTAGTTTTCAAAACGGATATTCGGCTAATGTTTATTGTCCACGAAGATGCTCTATTACGTTACAGCAACTATACAAGTTTTATATTAATTAAGATATGGGAATGACTATGTAAACTGTGTATGTTGAATATAATGTCATTTATTTATGAAAAAGAACCAAGATAACTTTCGCATCGCATACGTCTGGTGTTTAAAAAATAAAGAAAAATATAAATTTCGTTATTAGTTTTAAAAGATCGACTAAGTTTCAATATTGCACAACTACATCTTCGCTTAGTCAAGATCAAACTGCTTTGACTATAAAAATAAGGTCAATGTGTATACGTTTGTATTTCACTGTTTTTAATCTGAAAGAGTATTTTAAAATGGAAGATTGTTACATACATGTGTAATATTTTTATTTCACGTTTCCATAGGTTCCATAACTACATCTACTATAGTTGCATCTGTTGGAGTTTCCATTAGAGAGTCGTCAGATTTCTTTTTAATCGAATATAGCTTCTTTAGCTTTTCATAATGTTTTATGTCCTAAAATTCATCGTTGGTTAACCCAATATCATGTTAGAGAGTAAAGGTGTGTTTGTATAAATTATAAATAGTTCGTATAAATGTTGAAAATATATACCTTCTCTTGTACAGATGGTCTTATTTTATCAAATGCAGATAAAATATGCCGCATAGAGATTTCTGGCTGACCTGAATAATGTATGTCCATTAATTCTCTCAGTGCTTCTACACCAGCTTCTCTGATTAAGGCTGCCAAATCTGCTCCGGTATAACCATCGCACTTGGCGTTATACCCTATTTGTTCGAGATTTACATCCGCAGCTAGTTTTGGTTTAGTTGCATTCTGTATACATAAATTAATGGCAATAGAAATCACCTTGAAAATATTACTCTACTTATCTACGATCAATACATCAAATATACCTTTGTTAGTGCTCTTAAAATATCAATACGATCTGCTGCTGTAGGCAGGTCTACGTATAAAATTTTATCTAATCTTCCTGGTCTCAAAACTGCTGGATCGATAATGTCAGGTCTATTACTCGCAGCCATTAAAAATACTCCTTGACGTTCCTCTACTCCATCCATTTCTGTAAGCATTTGATTCACTACACGTGAAGTAGCAGAATTGTCGCCGTCCGATCGTCTTGGGCACAAAGCATCCAGCTCGTCGAAAAATATAACACACGGTGCTGAGTTCCTTGCTCTCATGAAACATTGTCGAACTGCTTTCTCACTTTCGCCAACGTACTAAAAGAAAGCCAAAATAAATGAAAGTTTTTCTCGATCGAAATTGTAATAAATATTAAATTTGCGATTTGAAGTTAAATTAATTTGCAAACTTGCTGTTGTTTTTAATGATCGAACCTTGCGCCGAAATCACAAATTTAATATTTAAATTCAAAATATATTGAAATAAAAAGTAAATCACTGTATCTCTGTATAAAGTACCTGTACCTGTTTGAAATATTTTTACTTTTTTTATAACATTTTACAAAGAATTTAAGCCAACAAAGTTAAGGAAGTTGCTCGTTTTCTATATACAAGGTGATCAGGCATTTACTAACCAGTGTTATTCTTGTCAATTATAACTAAGAGAAAAAATAAAAGAAAATATTTTTTGATTTCTTTGTTACTTACATGACTTTAAGTGTGGCTACTAACAGTATACGCCTTCATGCGATGTGACAAAATATGTAAGCATCTCATTTGAATAATTGAAAGTTACCTTGATGTCTCAATAAATAGTGCAATCACAAAAAATTTACATACGCCATTATATTGCGTATAAAATGTTATTTATCATTTACGAGAACAGTGGTTTGCAAATACCCAGTAACACTATATGTTCCGCTACAATGTATTTGTTGAAGCAATTAAAACATTTACCATATTTAAAAGTTCTGGCCCTTTAACAGATATAAAGTTGATGCCAGCTTCATTTGCAATCGCTTTCGCCAATAATGTTTTACCACATCCAGGTGGGCCACACAATAATACCCCGGTAGGTGTTGTTAATCCTAGGGCTGTAAAATGTTCGGAATGTCGAACTGGACCCTATAATGTTAAATTGAAGAGAAAAAAATACAACTCAAATAAACATACTTTATCAGTTTAAACAAACAGGGAACTTAAGGAGATGTAATATGCTTTTACCAGTATAGCCATCTGTAATTCTTCTCTTATATCTCTTAAGGAACCAACGTCATCCCACGTAACATCAGGTACAGTTGCAAAGCCTTCTCTTTTGGCTGATGGCTGAATAACGCGAAGAGCAGTTTCAAAATCGCTGTGTTCGATACATAAATTCCTTAATCGTTCTGAAGAAAGTGGTGGATCATTACGTAACCACGTAAGCAATGCCGCCAAGTCCGGAGATTTTGAATTTTCTGGTATCACGTCCATCTCGATTACCGCCTGAGAACTTACAGAATCGCTCGTTTTGTTCGATTTGACGGTGTTGTTTTGATTTGAAGTAGGTGATTCGGTAATTGCTTCTTCGTCTAAATTACCAGTATTTTCAAAATTTTCCTTTTCAGTGTCTGGTTCGACTTCTCTTGTTTCCAATGGTTTAATATTTGGTTCAGATCTGTTTACATTTTCAAGTATCCTAGTAGAAACAAAAATAAGTGATGCAATTCGTTGTCCACAATATGATACATTGATTTTTTACGTGTACAGAGAACATTGAATAAGTTACCTATCCACAGCTGCCATAGCAGCCTCTCTAATTAGTGCAACTAAATCGGCTCCAACAAAACCAGGCGTTAGTGAAGCTATTGTAGATAAACTAACATCAGGAGCAAGTGCAACTTTCTCTGTATGTACAGTTAAGATATTTGTTCTCGCATCTTTATCCGGTATACCAAGACACACTTCATGATCAAAACGACCGGCTCTTCTTAATGCTGGATCCAATGAATCAGGGCGATTTGTAGCCCCAAGCACCAACACCCCAGTACCATTTTCTTTCAAACTCAATTCTGCACGATAAAACGTTATTTTCCATTTAAAAATGAAGTTGGGAGTCGATATAGTATAATCAATAAAGTATAATCTAGTAAATACGATTTAGCGATAGGAATAATTTACCATCTAAACATGATAATAACTGGGCAACAATTCTTCTCTCCATTTCTCTCTGAGCAGTAGCTCTATGCGGTGCAACAGCATCAATTTCATCTATGAAAATTACACACGGTGAAATCGCTAATGCTTGTTCAAATAAATCTCTAATCCGTGCTTCACTTTCCCCTGATACTCCAGCCACAAGTTCCGGTGCTGCAACTTTCAGCAAAGGTATCCCCAATTCCTACATTTAAGATAAAACATTAAGATAAAATAACGAATGAAGTAGAGTAAACTATAATAACTTATAATTGCATTCTTACTCCTGCAATAGCATATGCTAGTAATGTCTTGCCACAACCAGGTGGACCGTGAAGTAAAAATCCTCTTGGTGGTGATATACCAAGTTGTTTAAAGATTTCCGGATGCTTCATATGGGCAAGTAGCTTACATACAGTTTTTAGAACTTTGTCACAACCTCCTATGTCAGTGAACGTAACTTTTGGTTCTGAGACTGGGATTCCTTTGGCTTTTTTCGTGAATGTAAATAGATTGCTGTCACTCTCTTTATCACGTTGCCTTTTTCTGTTAAATGGTTCGACCAGTGTACTACTTGCTGCAACTAGTCGTGTTTCTTTTGTAGGCTGTACAGAAAACATTACACAATGTAATAATATTACAGGCAATATAAATATTTGCAAAACGAAATAAATGAAAGTAAAATTTTACTGATTTTTTCTGTTCGACGTCCTTAGGTGGTACAGGTTTTTCTACATGTGAAGATGAATTTGGTTTGACCTGTCGATTCGTTAGTTTGGTTTCATCGGTCTTATTATAAATGTTTGATGCTTTACTCGCATCATCGTCGCTACTGATGTCTATTAATTCTTTGTCACTAGAATTCCCATTTTGTTTGTTCTGTGACTTTTTATATACTTTCAGTAACATATCGTCCAGCATAGTATTTTGAGGATCTGACTAAAATCAATATATTCTTGTTTACATATGCAACCAAAAATAATATTTATGTAACGTATATATGCTAATACTTCTATATCCACTTCCTCTTCGTCATCCTCATCCTCGTAAGCAGGCCAATCGCAAGGACAATGTTTCTTTGCAAACATCTCTGTGAGCTCGTCGTATGCTTTGCGTACCAAAGCTCTAAATGGGCCTCGTTTCTTTATACGATAATCACGATATTTCTTTTGCAATGTATCTGCCATTTCATGAACATCAATGTAAACTTTGTTTTCATTCTCATGCATATACTAAAAATTAAACGGTATATATACAATATGTATTAAAATACAAAATATGAAAAAATTTTATTCGGAACACAATTTTAATTCTAGACTTCTACAATTACATGATAAATTATAGTTGAATGTTTTATAAACGAATCCGATTATTATTTATTTTATTATATTGTAAGGTATAAAAAAAATAATAAATAATTTGTTTATGCATAGACTGAAACTTTAATGTAACAATTAATTTGTAAAATTCTGTTGTTATGTACTTTAGATGTTATATAGTAGATAACTTTACCGCGCAAAGTGCGCATTACAAATGTGTAAACTTTACGTATCTACATAGTTGGGCGAAGGAATTTTAAAGAAAGAAATTAACGAATTACCGTTTGCACACGCGAAATTAATAACTGATCCCGAAGATCTCTAATAGAAAGGTCAACTTTCGGTTTATTATTTACAGCTTTCGATTTGGAATCTCCGCTGGATCCTTGTAACGGAATGATATCAATCGACGCATTCAATTTTCCAACCTTCTGCATTTTCTTACTGTCAGGAGTCATGAACAGTTTTATGGAAATCAAATGATCATCAAATCTTTATGCTTGCCTCCTTCCAATTTTTCACACGTGATATCACGTAATTATTATTAACAATATTCATTCACCACTTCGTTTCTCAAACTGTAACGCGGAAAAGAGGAAGATCACAAAAGAAAGAAAAACTTCCGAAACGGGTTATGTTAGAAGCCTAGAAGCAATGAAAACATGTAGATTGACGTACGTGCAGAAATCGTTTCGCATTTCGTGATTGCACCGAATGAAAATAATAAGAGGGTAGGCAAACCACGTAACGTTCCTAGAACATTACTAAATTTTGGATCGAAACATTATCCTTATACGAGCATATTTTTAGCTGCACAAAGATTCATTTGCTAGAGGAAGGTTCATCGCAGCCCGTTCTGATCATTATATCAGCCAAAACAGTCTTTTTGTGACAGAGTCGAACCCCGCAAACCCATGTTTTGATTCAAAATCTAGTAACATTTTAGTTACTTGTTTGTTGTGTCACGTGAGTAGCCTACCCCAATAACTATATAAAATGGAATGGTAGTGTATGTATTATACGCGCAAAAAAAGAAGGCACAGAATTTCGTCAGTGGGGTGCAGGGGGAACGGCGAATCCCCACTCTTGACGCAAGGCTCCATGCCTTTTGTATAGCGCGCAGTGGGAGACCACGTGGTACCTACGAGTTTCTCGTGCCTTCTTGCTTTGCGCGTATAATAAGAGTCTTAGACCATATATATCTATAAACGCGGCGAGATAAAACTGCCTCGTTACCAGATTAAACCGCCTAGCAGATGACTCTTGTGGGCACAGTGCTATAGTATGTTGAGAAATCACAGTACCGTGAAGCTAAAGTAGCAGAGGGGAAAGGGGAATCGTCGTCACATATCATTCTGTATAAATATTTAGGGAAACTGCAACTGTGTAATATACATACGTATATTTTACTTTATTACTCGTCCATTTTTACTTTACTCTTATTATTTTAAATATGGCTAACTATTTGTATCACGGTTTTGTCGTTCTTTACAATTCTTTATGCAACAAGTTTGCACCATTTTTTCAAATTTTTACCAAATAATGGCCTGTTGAAATAGTGAACTTGTGAAATATTGAACGTGTAAAATATACTTCTGTAGTGTGTACTCGCTTCGTTGCGCTTCGTCTGGCTTCGTCTCATACACTATCCACCATTTTGAATTATCTCGAATCGAAGCTTGTGGGCACCAGATAATTTTGGATCTCGTCACACTGCATCGTATGCACATACTATACCTATGCCGGGTCTATAGGTATATATGTTCTAAGGTACTTTCTTGTCAATCCAATATATCCTTAGACCATATGTACTTCTAGACACGGCATAGGTATAGTATGTGTATAGGAAAGCCGAGAGTTGAGCGTGTCAAAGATCGTTGTAAAATCCAGTAAAATGTGACGTCACAAGATAGTTCTTAAGATAATTTCAAAATGGCTGACACGGCAGACCGACGCCGTCGCTACCCATTACACGTGATTACACGACTGACCATAGCCTGAACAAGTCCTTTTACTCCGTGTGCATTAAGTTGTTAATCTTCAGAATCAAATATTGATTCCTAAAATAGTTAATATATATAATACTATTATTAATTCATAGTTTAAAACATATAGAATAAACATTTGTATCTCAAATATACTTTATATAATGATTATTTCATGATAAAATGCCAAATTCTTTCGAAATTATCCTGTCCACTCTTTCCGGGTATACCCCCCCTCACCATCATAAGCCAAGCGTAGCTGTATTTAGGCGCTGTCGATGAGCATGGCTTGTACATCTTTCGAAACTGTGACGTCACATTTTACTATGATCTGAACGATCTTTGCCTTAGCCAAAATTATCTGCGCCGTGTCTAGAAGTATATATGGTCTAAGAATATATCACTATCCACCATTTTGAATGATTTTGTGAGGTCAGTTGTGGGCACCAGATACTCTGTTATCTTGGAACACTGCGTTCTATGCATATCCTATATCTATTCCGGGTCTATAAGTAAGTATATTTATAAGTAGTATCGCCGTACCGCGTGGAAATTGAGGGGAATAAGGAGTTACCCTCTCCCTGTCATTACAAGATTAGTCACGTGACATTGTGACACATGCATGACAGAGACGAAACGTGTCACGTGACCGAGCCATGGCGGAAGCGTAGGGGAATAGCGGCGTATAAGGGGAAGGTTAGAGTGGGAGACAAATTTTAATTTGGCGACATTGAGCGACATTGGTGTTGGCAGTTAGCAGTGCACCACACATGCGTATTTTGCGTAGCATATGGTAGGGATAACTATATACGAGAAATCTGCATTGTATTTTGGCGCACAAATGATCGCAAACTTCTTGTCTTACACTTATCTTTTCAAATCGTGTGGTATCGTTAATAGAATGATTCTGTACTCGAAGGATACAAATAATTGGAAATTAGTTGTGTTCTAGAAATAGGTTTATTATCGTACCATTTGGTGCAAATAAATTTATTGGAAACGGAATCCGAAGGCGTACGCACATACTTCGAAAGCCACCGGGTGTATGAAGCGTTAGTTACTGCGTGTAAATAATTGTATTTACATATTTCTAAGTACTTGTACTTTTTTTCAAAAACAAACGGTGTTTTCTTTTCGTTGGATTACGAACGCTTGAGGAATAACGAAAAGGCGGGAACAAAAGAAAGTAAAAGAGGGAAAAATTAAAGAACGGAAGGAAAAAAGGTTAAAGTAGTAGTGTGCACTTACTAATGTGTGTTGTGAGATTATTGTGCCCTGATACTTAAAAGTGGTTATTGCAATTTATTTCTTCCAGTGTTTGCAAAATAAACACGAAAGGACTTGGCGAGCGATTCCTACCTGTATGTGTGAACTGTTAGTGAAACTACGTCGAACATTGTGATAATTTCATGAGTTTCCTGAGAGCCCTTGTAGGAAGATTTGTGATGTGATGAATGAATATTGTTATTCCAACACCTTGTGAAACTTGATTTTCCAGAATTAGAATGGCTTTTAATATGCCTTCTTTCCCGCGTATGCTGAAAATGCTGCGGGAAAATAGTAATATTAAGGATAAACGCGAAGCTTTAACCTATATTCGTAGGTAAGTTTGACGAGTTTTTATTGTTGAATTTACGTATTGCATGTTTACACATTTTTATATTAGATATTCAAGAGGAAAACAATCTTTTATATTAAATGATTAGTGTAAAACGTACAAGAAATTTGCATTTCTTTATACATAGCGAATCTCGTATTATTTATAGTATTCGCAACGATATAAAATACAATTAAATGAACAATTTTATTGAAGTTTAACCCTTGTGAAGCTTGCTATTTATGTACTGAGACGTGAAAAACTTGTTTTCTATTCAAAGGCTGTTAATTAGAAACTGAGATGGATTAATTGACTACTATACATTACAAATGATACCAGTTTCATGTACTGCTACTACCAGTAGCATTTCATGTTATTATTTTTATGATATTACGATTTTATAACCGTTCAATGTTACTGCAGTACCATGTGTATTTGTGAGCTGTAAAGAGTGAAAATGGTTCTGCAACAATAAAGTTAGTAATGAAAGAAACAAATTGTTATTCAACCATAATTTTTCGAAATTGATTCATAAAACTTTCTATTCGTATTTATACGAATTTACAGTCTACTTATAACAAAAATGATCTTGATTTAAAGATGTAAAACTTTTGTGGAAAATCAATTTGACAAGACTTAACATTTGAAGTACCATAAGTACTTCAATTAGCAAAAATGTAGTCTGTAATGTTTAATAAAACTTACAAAAATACGTTTATTTTTGAATCCATACAATTTTGTTTGCAATGTGTACTCAGAGAAATAAATCAACCTAATTATTTCTAACAAAGGCACCGTTATAAGTCCAGGTGTAAGTTCTATTGTTAAACAAGGTAGACATGTTCACGACAACTAGTAACTAACTTACTAATCTTTTCATAATTGAAAATAATTTTGAATACATTTATGCTTCCTTATTTCCATTGTAACAAGAAAATTGTAGACGTTAATCTTAGCTATGAAATTTTAATTAACAATAGATAATTATCTTTTTCAGCAACAGCAAGAAGTTGGAACAAACGAAAGCTATTAAAGAGGAACAATACAAAGAACTATATAAATTAGTCATTGATGTATTTGCGAGTGGAAACAATGACATACAGAATGAAGCATATGAAACAATAACTGTAATCATTCAAGACTTTAAAGATCATTCTTTGAATTTGTTTGAAAGCATGTCACAAATAAGTAAAAAAACTAGGTCTGTTGAATCAAATATCTAGGATATTAATTGATTGTACAAATTCACTCAAATATTAGTTTTTGGAAGTACCATTTAAAAATTGTAAAACTTATAAGTAGACTGCGGATCTTTATACAAAATAAAAACGTTCTACATTGATTGTGGAAAGCAGGAATAGCATAAAAATTGATTCCATCCCTTAATGACTTTGTTACACTAAAAATAACGTTAGAATGTTCTTGAATTATTCTAATTTATTATTGTTTTATATTTCATCCAATCAATTCCTTGATATATGCATAAAGATCCGCATTCTACTTATAACAAATGTAAACTTTTTTTTTATGCAATGTAATTAACAAATGTAAACTTTTTATTCAATAATGTACAATTATCTGTATATTAACATGCAGTTTAGATTGCGTTGTTGTTTATTGTTTGATTTTTAAATGAAACAATTATTGTAGAAAAGAATGAGCTTACAAATTACTTGATATACGAATTATTGATATAATTTCAGATTAAAAATTCTTAAATTATTAGAAATAGTTGAGGACAATTCGATATTGACGGTTGCTTATGATGCACATACTTTAAACTTTTTCAACACCTGTATGTGTACAATAAAAACTGATACAATGCCATGGATAGCGCCAAGTGTGTGCATAGATAATATCCAAGTTTTGACAGATACCGATAGTAGACAGTTATCAGATGACCAAAGATTAGAAGAGGAAACAATTAATTATTGCATGATTCTGTTACGGAGGTTCTACAAAGTGGCTGCACTAACATCAGATCCAAAAGTTCAAAAGGTATACTTGAAATAAATGTTTAAAATAAAATAGATGTAGTTTAAATACCTTCTATTTGATTTGTGAAACTAAAAATCAAAACTATAAGAAAGATTTTTATTTTTGCAGTTTCATGCATTATTGTTAGACAAAATAATGCTATTAGCATATATGGGACATAAGAGGCAACGAAGTCATGCTTTAAAACTTTTAGAACAGTCACTTGCTACAGACATAACATCGTACATTCGTACTAAATTACCAGAAGCATGGACTCAATATAAATCATTGCTACAATCTACATACTGCAAACGTATGTTACTTTTGGTATCCATGTCTGAATTAGATTGGGCAACTCAGTGGAACATTAGTATTCAATTTCTTGGCATGGATCTTCATAGAGGTGCTGGTTTGATAAATAACTTACTGGGCGTTGAAGAGAAAGCATTTAAGTCTACAGATACGGTGATACGCAGGTATACATAATAATAGTGAAGAGAAGGTAGTATTCATTTACAGAAATCAATATAGTCTGGTTATTGTATGTTTCAGACAAGCATTTCTTTCATGGAAATTACTGGTGGATAATTTTGCATTAGATCCACAGGAGCTTGCTACCTCTAGACGCGTAAAGTTGTTGTGTGTTCCATTGAACGCTAAAAACAGTAAAAGTGAATTAATAGCACTAACAAAATTAGAAGTCTGGTGGCACGTGATTATGAAACTTTATAAGGACATTTCTAAATTTGTCAATCCAGTAATCACACAATTTCTGAACTTCTGTTTCGGACCTCTTGGAGATACACCATTAATGTCTTCGAAATTTGAAATAGTAGCTTCGCCAGGAAAACGATTCTATAAAACCAAAATTATTGCTGTAGATGCTTTATGTCAACTCCTCGTGGCCAAACAAGAAAATAGCACAGTATTTTCGCCAATCTTGGAAGAGAGACTCCCATATTCTCTGTCTAATTCTATTTTTCAAGAGTATTATAAGTATTTTATTCATAGTGCAGGAGAAGCTTGGCTTGTCCTTAGTCAACTTACAGATGCAGAAATGAAAAACAGACACCAACTTGGTAAAACATTGTGGTCAAGTTTAGTTACCTACATACGGGAATCGAAAACACAATTACAGGTTGGTCGATATCTATAGGTGATAATACTTAATATTGTATTTCTCTCAAAACATTTATATATATATATCTTACATATTATCTTACTATAATATTATCTTACAGGAAACAATATATAAAGATTTACTACTGGTTATCACAGAATTGACGAACTCTGCTACAGATAAGCCAATGATCAGAAATTTACTCCTTGATACAATCCTACCTGAAATTGTTAATTTTAATAAGAAATTCGATTTTGAAGATGATGTATTATCAGCCCTGGTAATCAAGCTTGTTCAAATTCCATTATTAAATGGTGCTAAAAAGTGAGTTGAACTACAAATATAATGCATGTCACATATTCCATTTGTTCCAAAAAGTATTTTACTGAAAAGTGAAATGGTTTAAAGCATTGTTTAATTTTATTAGTAATCTTAGCTCCCCAAAACATTATTTACATTGCATAATTTACGTAATTTATGTGTCATTCTTGCTTATGCTATTTTATTTATAGTAATACTTTAACCACTTCGCTCTCTTGGATGTGTTGACGCGCGACAAAAAAAAAGTTCCGTACAAGGTCGGTTACATGTAAACACACGACTCAATGTCCCTTCATCTGGCGACATATACTTGTAAACATGCAACTTAGAAACCGTTCGTATAAGGTCACAGACACGCGGCGCAATGCCCCTCAGAGGTATTTACCACGGACGTGTAAATACGCGGAAGAGGCATACGTCGCGTGTTTACACGTCTGTGACCTTATATGAACGGTATCGAAGTTGCGTGTTTACAAGTATGTGTATGTCGCCAGATGAAGGGACATTGAGTCGCGTGTTTACATGTAACCGAGCTTATACGGAACTTTTTTTTGTCGCGCATTAATAGGTATGGGTCTTGAGTATCTCGTGTTATGTTCTTTCCTTAGTTGGATAAGTATGAGTGATAATAGCATTAAAAAATGTTTTCTCCACTTTTTAAGGGATCACTATGATATAATAACATGTCTGTTTGTACAAAGTATTAAATCTGAAAGGAAAGACGAGTATTATGCCTATGCACTAAAATGTTTGAAAGAAATATATGAGAAATTGTCTACGTTATTAAGTGGTGAAGAGCAAAATGAGTAAGTTGTTAGAAGTACAACACATCGTAATGTTCAATTCTGTTACTATATTTCATTTATTATTGCCTTATCATGAATATAATTATATTATTCTTTTCTAGGATCGTCGTTTATGAATTGTGGCGAATTTTGGCAGTAGTGCTAATAAAATATATGGATGATTTACAAGAAATTAATGAGGGTAATGCTGCAGAACACAATTTGAAGACTGTCGAATCAATAGTATTATTTCCATTTATGTATTTGAGTTTACAAGACAATAAGCAGGTAAGTTAGTTTAATATTTTTTAATTTCTATGGAATTTAATACAAAGATATATATATATTTAATTTGATACTTATGCTCTTTACATTAGGCACAAGACTTGATCAAAATTTGGAAAAAATTGTATAAACAATTTGAGCTGCGAGCAGATCTCATTGAAACTGTCAAATCTAATGAAATTTTGTTAAGCGTTGCGAATGCTATGCAGTGCTGTATAGTTAAAAACGATAAAACTTGTTGTCTGATCGCAAAATGTTTAAACATTTTGTTAAGTACCATCAACTTCAAATTTTTGTTGGGTAGGTCGATATTAATGATCAAAATTAATGACAGGTACAAATATTTTGTAGCTAATTGGATTGTAATTTTTCAGCTAATGCAGAAGTTCCATCTATTATGCACCTGATTATAGAACTTATAACTTGCTCCTTATCCAATGCCAATTTCGCAGATTGTGAAGCTAGTCTCAAAGCTCTCTCTGCAATAATTATTACGATTTATGGTCATAATCCTCAAAAGGTGATATCGTATTTGCAAGTCTGTAGACCAGCGGTTGAACTGGTTCTTTCATCTAAAATAGATGCAATAAATGAAGAAGTATGTACCTAATATGCTTGTTTTTTATATAGTGTGGATTCCGTTTATTTGCGTTATCGTTTAATCGGGGCAGCTGTATGTTTGAGGTAAAGCTCGAAGAACAGTATCTAATCACTAGATAGCGGAACTTTATGCAAAATAAAAATGTTCTACCTGAATTGCTACGAATCAGAGTGAAATGGAAATGTATTTTCTTTCTTAATATGTATTTTTATATTGATCTAATGTTTTTATTGTCTCAAATGACACCCACTCATTTTTGTCATAAATGCATAAAAAATCTGCTGTCTACTAATCAACACAGATCTGATTCTCTGTGTTTTATTGGGACTGATGTTTATCTGTCCTGATATGTTCCAAATAACCGGAATCCACTATATTTACATAAGTTGCAATATTGTGATACGCAATCTTCAACTTTTAGGTAATAAATACATGGGAGACAATTGTCAGTATTTTCAAAGGTCTTAATAAACTGTTTGATTATGATCTTATTTTATCGTACAAGAAAGCTATTATTCTTGCTCTGAATCACAGACATGTTGATGTACAGAATCAAGCATTCTCGCTTTTCGATCTTACGAATAATCTAAGTGGAAATGCTAAATCAGTATTTCAAGAAATAGAAATGGAGACTGGTAAAGATAAAATATCACGCAAACGTAATGCTACAAAGACGAATGATGTTGAAAAAACAACAAACCAAGTTAAACTGGTTGGTAGCTTTTTAAATAGACGTTCTTGCAGCCCGAAAGCTATAGTGAAAGAATCTAGTAAAGCCGATAAGAAGATACTACCTGATTCTAATTCTGAGGTAAATATGTATTTACAGTCAATATACATGACGCAATCACACAACATAATCAAAATCACGTTCGAGACGTACTGAACAATTACTTGTAAACATTTTCAAATAGAACATGAAACACATTGTATGGTCTTTTGGAATTAGCATTCTTTTTCAATAAAATTTAAGTCTCCAATAATTATTTGGAACTTTTGTCGTCACTTTATATTGATATTTCGTTTAATATGGCCTTATACATATCAGGTGATTTTAGTTATAATTCTCATGATTTAAAAGTGCTCTACTAAATCGCTTAGGCAACGATTTGTTCGAAATTAAATATTGTATAGAATGAGTTTACTTATACACTTATAAATTTTACAATATCGTGTACCATGCGTGTTTGGCACATACGCCGTTTCAGTCAACAATGAAACTGTATCTAAAAGAAGGTGGAGTTATTAGACACCAATCAAAGTCTCTTTAGTTTCTTCATTTCATTGCTTAACTAGCTTGTCATTACACTGTGTAAATGTTTATAGCTTTAAAAAAAGGTTTTGCTCTGAATATTTTCTTTACGATTGTCGGTTAATTCTAGGAATATGTTTACATCAAGACTGATCTAAGATTTGATGTCAGTCGTTTGACCGAACATCAAAAAGAGTCATTAAAGCGAAAGCGAGATGATATTCCAGCACTTTATAACGATCTGTCGCAGTCCTCTTCTCAAGATACTCAAAATTTACAAGAATGGTTCGATAGGAAAAACGAAGCTTTAGCTAAGAAAGATAATATTTCAATGAAAAACGCTATAAATGACGAGGCAAATAAAGAGAATAAATTGAAAATGATAGAATCCGAAATCGTAGACAAGGCAACTATTCAGAGTGATGGAATGTCGGTTGAACATGTTGGACAAAACATGAAGGTTGTTATAGAAAGCAACGACAATTTAACTGCAGCAGTCACAGTAGCAGAAACTTGTGACAATTCTGCGGAAAGAGACACAAATAAAAGCAGTGATCAAAAACTGTCCCCATCCGTATTAGATAGCGGGAAACGACGAAACCGACAAAATTCAATGATGACGTCTAGTATTTCTCAAACGATAGAAGAAACTAACAGCCAACCAGAACAGTCTGACACAACTATGGTTAGGGAAAAAAAATTAAGAACAAAAGGAATTCATAATAAGTCAAAAACGGATAATACACATAGACTTTCGAGTGATTCGAAGAGCAAGTTTCTTGAAACAGAGAGAAGAGGTACGAAACGGAAAGCAACTTCGGATAGTGAAAGTGAAGGTTCGAGTCAACATCGACGCAGCAAGATTAAATCAATGTCAGTAAACTATGATACTCCTACCGATAGTGACAGTTCCAAAACTACAGAATTTGATCATATCGAAGCAGTAAGCCAAGAAGGAAATTTAAGTAAACGAACTAAGAGTGAAATATCTCGATTACGAATAAATATGGTATTTGATACTCCTGTATCAAACAGCCGTCGATCCAAGGGTCATGAAGATAATGTTAAAGATGTTACTGCTAAGAAACAATCCCCTGATAATAAAGCACGTAAATCGAAAGCCGGTGATACTAAAACTGGCGATTCTTTGAAGAAAAATGAAATAAGTAATGATAAAGAATTAAATAAAGTACAGGGTCTAAGGAAGTTAGGTAGATGGTCGACAAAAACAAGAAAAAATAAAAAATCTGCTAATTCTGAAGATAGCAATGCGAAGATAACTTCAGAAAACATGGAAGACGAAAGGAGAGTAGAGAAGAAACCAGAAGAAGAAGAAGAAGAAGAGGAGGAGGAGGAGGAGGAGGAAGAGGAGGAAGAAACAGAGAGCAAAGAAGAGGCGTGTAAAGAAGATATCCAAGAAGAACAGAACACAGGAAAAGAGAATAAAGAGTACATGAAAGAACAAGAGGATAAAGAAGAAGAAACTGTACAGATAGATATATCAAGGACTGTAGTAGAAGATGTAGGAAGAGAAGTGCCCGATGCTAACTTGATAGTTAATACACCTAAAATTGTAGATCTTAAGAACAATAAATCTAATATTGAAGTAGGAAGTAGAGACGTTGAGGTTGGGGAAAGTGTTGTAAGAACTGAAGATTCAAAAGTGGTTGAACAACAAACACAGATTGAGGATGATACACAAGATATAATAGAAAATTCGCAGGATATATCTGAATTACAAAAGAAATGTAGCGAGAAACAGTGTTTTATTAAAATTAATAAAATTGGTGAGCCATGGAAATCATTAAAGACTCAAGGGACTCCAGGTGAGGATGAAGAGATGGCAGACATTGTTGTGAGTACTTGTGATAACGACAATAATGAAGTTCCTAAAGATAATGTTAAGGGATCTGACGAAAGCGTTGAAGTTGATTCCGATAAGCCAAAGATATCGACTCCAACCACTGATTTCACTGTGTGTGACGATGGGAAATACATTATAGCTGAAATACAAAAAACGAACGAGGGGGCATCGGTTAAATCCCTTGTCGGGTTTTCCTCGCCAAAAAATTTGACCAAGCGTCAATTGAAATTTAAAGCTTATTCGGGACAAGGTCGTGCAGCACATATGTTAGGGTTAGTGACAAAACAAGCAAAGATGGAATCTGAATCTCACACTGTAACTACAGAGGATGAATCTGCAATAAAGAAACTCAAGATTAAAGATACAGAAAGTGAAACAGGAAAGAAAGAAAAGACTCCTACACTTAAAGAACCTGATAAAGTTACAGCTACGTGTAGTAGTCGACAAGAGAAAATTTTTAATAATATGAGGTCGTCCGACTATTGCCCATCACCATCAATAAAATTGTTTTCTAATTTGAAGAATGATGGAGAAAAGATTTTTTCAAAAATAGACAAACCAGAGGATTCTGTTAAAGTTGATGTCCAGGTTGAAAAAGTGAACGAAGAAACATCAACTGAAATCGAAGAATTGCAAATTTTAGAGTGGTCAAGTGCAAATCCACCTTCGTTAACTGCATCGCCTAGTGTTAGTATCCTCAAACGTCAACGGCAGTCATTACCAGAACCAGATCCAGAGTGCACGACTCCTAATAAGGTACTTATCTTTTTCAATATCTACTTACTAGATCCTGGTGTGGTACAGCAACTGATACAAATGATGCAATGAACTAGGAATATCGTCTAAAGAAAATCATATCTCTTCTGTAATGCAAGGATCTATTAAATATTTTATTTTTCGGCAAATTTTTAAAAAACTTATATTTTTTATTTATAAATAAACACAGAGTATATATATTTAATTATTATTATTATATAAATAATATTACTAATATAATTTTTTTTATCACAGTTTAATATCGCAGTTTGCTAATAGTAGATTTGGTACATTTAGAGTAAGCAGAATAGAATACAGATATGAGTACACGTGGAACTAAACATTTTAAAGTGTTACAGAAATGTAGGTATAATAACTGAAGAATGAAATATTTCAATGATTGAAATTTATTCCAATATCTACGATTATCGAATTGGATTCGGTTATACAGGGTGTCCCAAAGCTGCTGCACTTCCCGGAAATGGGAGACTCCTGAGGTCACTTGAAGCAAGATTTTCCTTTGCAAAAATGGCCGCCACAGCTTTGTTTATGACGCAACTATACGTCGTCAAGACCATTATTCTGAACAACGTTTCTTTTTCGCCTTTTTGGCAGTCGGCTTTAGTTTACGAGATAATCATGAAAAACTTGACTTGCAAATCCAACAAGAGGAGGAATAGAAACTGATTGAATTAAAAACTCATTTATTCAGCCGTAAATCCATTTACTGCTTCGAAATGTGCGACACTGGACACTCAGTGATGAATTGCACAAATGTTTTCAGTACATGGCAAAGCCGAAAACTGAGGGACGTACGTTCAGGTCGACGAACTGCACACCTGGTGGTAGATAGTTGGTATACTACAACGTAAGGGATGTGCGACCAAGTCCACGATGCAGACTTTCACTTTCTAATCGATAAATAAATCGTATATTTATTTCACACAGATGCCTTGAAATTTTATCCACACTCACGATCATTGTTCACATTTGTCAACACGTAGCTATGCACTGAGTGAGTGTGGAAAAATTTGAAATAAACATACGATTTATTTGTCGATTAGAAAGTGGAAGTTAAAATCTGGATCGTGGATTGACCGCGCATCCCTTAGAGCCTAAGGCTTTGGCCTTAGGTTGTCGTACAACAACTACCTACCAACAGCTGTGCAGTTCGTGGACCTGAGCATACGCCCTTCAGCTTTCGGCACTGCCATATACTGAAGACATCTGTGCAGTTCATCACCGAGTATCCAGTGACACACATTTCGAATCAGCAAATGGATTTACGGCTGAATAAGTGATTTTTTAATTCAATCAGTTTCTATTCCTTTTCTTGTTGGATTTGCACAAGTACAGTTTTTTACGATTATCGCGTAAACTAAAGCCGACCGCTAAAACCTGTAGAGAGAAATGTCATTCAGAATGCTGGTCTTGAAAATATATCCAAAGCTCATCCAAATCGGAGAGGATTCACATCAACGACAAACTCTTGCGCGTTACGATGTCACGGCGTACCACCGACACTCTGATTGGTCAGTGTTTTTCGTTAATAACTCCTGAACAAATCCGCGACGGTCATTTTTGCAAAGGAAAGTGTCGCTTCAAATGATCTCAGGAACCTCCCATTACCGGGAAGTGCTAGAGTTTTGGGACACCCTGTATATTAATATATGATATTGTAGTTGTTAAATATCTTAGAAGTTAATGAGATAGTCGATGATGTCACAAAATTTTTCATATAGTTCCATTTATTTTTATTTCATAATTCCGAAAGTCTATGAATTCCAACGAGATTTAGATCATTTTTAAGATCGACTGATTTTGAGAAAGAGGGAGAGCGAGTTTGTCTATTTAGCGTCTCAAAGGTTTTTGAGATTAGATAATGTTAGGTGTTAACAAACATGAAACTTGTGCACTTTTAATTGAAATATGTAAAATGCTTTGAAACCATAGTTAGACGAATTATTAACTATTATATAACAACAGGACAACTACGACATGTTGTAATTATCTGCGGAAAATATTCACTTATCCTTTTTCGGGAGGATAGAAAGTAATAGTAATTTTTCGGAGATGTTGAGCTCGAATGTCTCAGGCGATACCGGACGTATCGAGTTACGTAACGACATGTGGTTTTATTGATAAGTTTCATCACCTGTGACAGAGTTGGGCAAATTTTATTTGGAATAACGAATAAGGATTAGCGAATAAAGTCTTATTGTAGTAGGAAATAGATACTTGGCCCCCTCAGGGTTTCAAGTCCATACACCACTACTCTGCTTCTCTTTCCAATTTCACCTATCGCCTAATTGCAACCAATTCCAGTGGGACCTACTGTTTTTAAGGTGGGTTCCGAACCACCTTGAATAAAGTCTTATTCGTTATTCCAAATAAAATTTGCCCAACTCTGACCTGTGAGAACCATGGCATAGCGTTTACAGCAGCCTGTAGTTTTTGAGCAGCCAGTAAAGTAGTCTCAACCATAATGCATTATCTTTCTTTATAGAGAAAACGGGTAAGTTTTGCGGATCCTCCGGTTTCAAAAGAAATGGGATACGAAATTGCAACCACCGAGTCTCCACAGAGGTATAATAAATTTGGTTCGCGCGGCTTGTTGGGTCGTAAAGATTCGCCTTTAAGAATGAAGCATATCAAACCCAGGCTAATACACATTGACTCCGAGAAGATGGAGGGCGACGAAGAAACAGACGTGACAAATGCACCCGAACTTGATTTGCAATGCGAACGAGAAAATGAATTGTTAACGAAAATAGCGGAAGATTTAGAGTACTCGGAGAATTTTGCAATAGATGCTGATCAGGGTCAGATGTCTTGTAATCCTGTTGAAAACGAATTAATCGATGAACATCCCGTCGAAAATAACGATCGAAATAAAGTCAAGATTCATAATTTGAATGTCGAATTTGAAATTTCACAAAATACTACATTTTCTGCACACACGGGAGCAAAAGACGATATTGAGACAGGTACTATGAAGAGATCTAATAATGACGTCCCTGAGAACAGCACTAAAGCTGTTGTAACTGACACAAACGACGATCTATTTAATGGAGACGAAACGAAGCGTGACAATGCAAAAGCTGTAGACGGTAACGCGAACAATCGACACAATCTTTCTGTGCAAAATAGATCAGAGGATTCTCTTAATTACAACATTGCGAACGATTCTGTTATACCAAGTTCGTGCAAAGATCACTCAAATACTCAAAGTTTGGAGGACACGGTGGATGTACAGAATCTTTCTAGCTTGAATTCAACAACAAATTCGGATGAAATTTTCTGTGGAAAATTGATGCGAACCAGTACTAAAGCAGTAGACAGTGCAGAAGAACAAGATACTTTGCCAGTTACTGACTCGGTGTTTGAAAGTTTACCATTGAGCAACGACAGCCAAAACATGACTCAATTTGATGCAGAAATGTCTGACCCGGAGCTTTTGAACTCCACGCAGCCGATATACCCGTTGCTGACTTCATCTACAGAATCTATACAGACTATCGTTGAAAAGTTAACAAACCCTCTGTGGGTGCAACATCTGTCTTCATATCTTCAAAGCAGAAACCTTGAAACTATTGGCGACCTTGCACGATTATCCGAGCGCGAAGTGAATAGGATGCCCGTGAAAGGTAATTCGAAGGTTGAATTAGTAAGAAGCGTCTTAAAATGTTACGAAAGAACGCACGTTGGAAAAGGAACAAGCAATACGATGGAACGCTTGGCCAACATTTCGGAGAGCAAAGCGCCTGTTAATGTAAATAACAATGTACCTGTATCTGGAACAAAAGCGATATCTGACAACCAAGCATCAAAGGCGACTACATCGACTACGAATGCTACGACACCACGAGGTATTGACGATATGGGAATGGGCAAGAGAGAAAAACCTGATTCGCCTGAAAATGTAATAGAGTCAAGTTTGGATGCAACTCCAAATGACCTTGCCGTATCACCTGCTTCTGTTTCGGTTTCGAAAATATCAACACCTATGTACGTTCGAAATGTTATCTTACTATTTATGCTGCATGTTCGCCAGTTTAGGCTGATCCACTTGACATTTATTTCAATATAAATCATAGAATCTTGCTTCAACTTTGAGCATAGTTTTGTATACCGGAGAATATACAGGGTGTTTCAAAACTCCTTCGTTTTTCGGAAATGGGAGGTTTCTGAAGTCATTTGAAGAGACATTTTCCTTTGCAAAACTGGCCCCCGTGGCTTTGATTAGGAGTTAACACTAAACACGTAGTTGTACGACAACCTAAGGCCTTAGGCTCTAAGGGATGAGCGGTCAAGTCCACGACCCAGACTTTATCTTCCACTTTCTAATCGACAAATAAATCGTACGTTTATTTCACACAGATGCCTTGAAATTTGACCAGACTCACTCAGTGAGTGCATACGATTTATTTCTCGATTAGAAAGTGGAAGTGAAAGTCTGGATCATGGACTTGGCCACGCATCCCTTAGGTTGTAGTATACCAACTATCTACCACCAGGTGTGCAGTTCGTCGACCTGAGCGTACGTCCCTCAGTTTTCGGTTCTGTCATATGCTAAAAACATTTGTGCAGTTTATCACCGAGTGTCGAGTGACACACATTTCGATGCAGGAAATGGATTTACGGCTGAATAAATGAGTTTTTAATTCAATCAGTTTCTATTCCTTCTCTTGTTGGATTTGCACAAGTAAAGTTTTGAAATGTCGTTCAGAATGATGGTCCTAGATAACATTCCAAAGCTCATCGAAATCGGAGAGGGTCGCTCAACGAAATCACCTCATCGACAAACTCTTGTTCGTTGCGATGTCACTTTGCCAACAGGCGTCTAGTTCGCGCTCTGATTGGTCCGTGTTTTTCGTTAATAACTATTAAATAAAATAATAATAACGTTAATAATTTTTGCAAACGAAAGGGTCGCTTCAAATGGACCTCCGGAACCTTCCATTTCAGGGAAGCGAAGAAGTTTCAGGATACCCTGTATACGGATGTTAAGTGGATTACTTTGGAATTAATTCGTCAAACTATCAATTAGTAGATAATATAATTATACTTTTGTTTAGAAAAATGACGAGCATACCGATGTCATCTATGTTAGATGTTGTCTTCTCGTCACAAGCAGATTCTGGACATTCTACCATGTCTAAAGCAATGTCTGCTTTACACGCAGCAAAGGCTAGCGCTGCTTGTACCAGTAGTGAATACATTCATTCGTCGAAATCTGCGACAACTAAACTCACAAAATCGACCGAAGCGCAAACGGCTTTAGAAGATCTCCTGGACGAAATAGATGTTAATTTAGTATTGGAAAGCGCAGTTAGAAGGTGTTCTGCAGAGAAAATTCTCATGCAATATAAGGTAATTATTTCATTCCCATTTCATTTGTATTGGAAATCTGAAGCTCTGGTGCGTGTGTCAGTGACGACCACTAGAAAATTTCAGACGACAATTTACAAGGGAACACGCCCGAATGGTATTCGATGACATTCATGCGAGTTTCATGGAAGGTAGTTCTTATTAAAGCATATTATACTTATTTTTTCTTTCGAGAATTATTCATACTAGAGCAAGAACCTTTACCCGAGTATATGAGATACCCGGGTATCTCATAAGTCAGAGCTCTAATTCATACCAAAGGGATGAAGATTATACTAAGTGCTGCGACGAGAAACAGTCTAATGTTTTGGAAGATTATTGTGTTTTTCTCTATAAGAATTTCAACTCTGTAAATACTATAGTTTTTACAATTTTCCATTGCTTTAAATGGAAAATATCGTTACGCTGGTGTGTTGAGTATAAAGTCGTCGTAATGCAAGGCTGTCCTACGTTGAACAACCCCTACGGAAATAGTCGAAGAGACGGATTGGCACTGTTGTACCAACTGACCGTTGAGAAGTCGATATCTGACTGCGAATCGAACCAGACAGATAACTGATACACCGTACATGATTGTATACACATAACATTGAATCATTATATATTCGTGTAAATAAAATGTTCTATTATAAAATGCCGCGACACAAAGTGTTTTGGAAATCTCCAGCGAGGAATCAGCAAGCAGTTGCAGGAGCATTAGCGACAGTTCAAGGCGTGTTTCGAAGTGGACAGCCTTCGGCGGGAGTAACGGGATCAAGCTGCTGCGAACGAGTCCGTAACGAGAAGTGCGTGCAAATAATCTTAAAGCTCGTGTAAATAGCTTTGACATCGCGAGTGTGCCTACTCTTCCGGATGTCCCGGTAATTACTCCTCAGTCGTTGCCATCGTTGTTCGTGGAATAGGGATCGATGCGATCCATATATTATTTAAACTAAGTGGTGAAGAAGACTCGTTACGACGGGTTTACCTTATGGGAGAAGTATAATGACCAAAAGAAAGAAGTTATGACCAAAATGGTTGATGGTTCCGGGAGTACTTAGTGCCCTATCCAGAGATTCAATACGTTTCAATCACAATGAAATAGTTCCGGCAAGTAATTTCCGATTGAGAACTAAATATTTTTGCAAATCTGGATTATGTCAAACTCTATTGGCCATGGAGATTAAGAGAATCGCGCAAATTGTCTTGTTTGGGATCGTTTCGTCGTTGCTTCTCAATTTATTACAGCGCTGACCAAGAAAAGCATAAAGAGAATGCATGAATAGGAGAGTTTTGCGACTCTCAGAGCTGCGATCGTCAGAAAAGAAAACTAGGTCTCGGAAACGCAAGAAATCGGAAGGAGACGATGAAGAACAGGTGGTCATCGGTGATTCTAATTGGAAGAAATCTTCGCATCCGAATAGACCTCCAGAAAAGACTTCCATCCATTACAAGATATAAGGAGGGCGAGTTTATCCAGAAAACATAAACCTGAATGGCTAAAATACATAAATTTATTCGGCAGAAGTTAAGAATTAATGCTGACTAGATGAAGTTTTGGTACGATATCTACGATAATTCGATTTCATTTGCTACAGGCGAAAAAGTCTGGTTGCACCAGCCAGCGTGGGTCCTTATCTTATTTCCTGGATTACTCGTTTTTCAAAATTAAAGCCGAAAGTTGTCCGCGTAAATCGTTCGACTTGCTATAACTTTTTACATAGGAACTTTTGACTGTCTTTCGTCCATGAGAAACTCGCTCGTCTTTGTAGCAGGCGAAGGTGTTATCTCTGTACCAACACATCGGGTTATTTTCATTTATGAAAGAAACGATTTCTGCGGTAATTGGTGGTGCATCCTGGAAAGAGTTTCCGTGGTTGTTTGAGGGAGAAAATTCGCAAGTCTTCTTCAAGATAGAAGAGCTTGGAGGAAGGACAAGTGATAGTGTACATAGATTTTTATAACTTTCTTCTGTATGAGTAGTACCGGCGTTCTTCTTAGGGTTTTTGGTGGTTTTCCTTTGAGGACAAATGTCACTTCGTTAGCTGCCTGGAAAAGGCCACCTGGGTAAATGATACTTTTCAGGCAGAGGTATTTGAAGGAGAAGTTATCTGTCAGTAGGTCTGATTAAGTAATTGATGCGGGTACGATATTGACGTTTCGATTGTTGTTGGTCAACAGAATTGAAAACGGCTCATTAGATGGAGAGAGCAGTGTTACGGCGGTGTGTTGAACGACTTCTAAAGAAGTATTAGAAAAGAGGGGTTGTCAGGAAAATGCCGTGACATGCGATGCGAAATGCTATCGAAATTCGTTAGTTGTTAGGATTATCTTTCTTTTATTACGCGTTTAATGTCACATTTAACTATTAAGGTTATTAGTGATCACTAGGATCATATTCCTTCTGTAATGCAAAATTCTATCCTCTCAACCTTCAGAAACTCTAAAGTAAAATTCTCTAAAACGTTTTTAATCTTGCCCTTGATCATTCTACTATAAACCTGAATTACAATAGTCAAGGTTGAACGCATTAATGAACATTTGGTAACAGTCAGCTCCAAACAAATTCATTTATAACACCTGTCCTTACATCCACGATAGCCTCTTGTAGCTGACAGAACTTCTTCACTTTAGTATGTGTTAGTTACACGTTTGGTAAATGATACCTTTGAATGACTTTGTCAACCCAGCTACCTCCCTTAAAAGCAAAAAAGAAATTCAAGGTACTTAAGCCGTCAATACTTTTTTATGGAGAATTTTGTGCTTTGTCCAAGTTCGAGAAAAAAATGTAGGATTCTATCGAAAAAATTGAAGATGACCTTCATTTTTCCATGGAAAATTAAAGTAACAAAAAACAGATTACATCACTGTATGTTCCCCTAGGAACCATGCAACATTTATTTGAACTTTTTTGTCGTACAACAAATAGCTCGTAACAAATAACTTACGAGCTATTTTAGATCGTCATGTTATCTGACTCACCCTGTACATGTGTACTTCAGTTTAATGTAGATGCATATCATATACTGAACGTTGCACATACCTGAGTGTTTAAATTCGTTTACGACTCACTGCCCAAAAGTAGATTTAAGTATGTTTAGCTTACGACAGGTTCCACAATCTGACACAATTTTGTTTAATGTTTGTAGAACAAAATGAGGCACATCCCACAGATGGAATTGGAAAATGAAACCATAAGAATGCTCTCGACAGAGAGGCCGAATAGCAATGAAACAACATTGAAGTACGCTTGTCGTGCCTGTGGAATTAATAAAGTGTTATTGCGGCTACCTGATATCTTTGCTTCTGAAAAACAGTTTTTCGTTAAAGTATTGAGCGCCTACCGACAGAAGATAAAAACCACCGATTGCATGAACATCCTCGATTTCGCTGAAGTTAAAGATGCTGTTTGTGAAAAGTGTACTTCTTCTGAGCTCGCGGAAATGTTGTCGAAGAAGCTGAAAGAAGAAGAACAGAAAGGAATAAGGACGCCCATGACGGAATTGTCTAGTTTGGATGCTATGTTGAAGAGATTGCCGATCGATGTAATTATTAGTCACACGGTGGCGAATGATGAACTTATACCATCGCGACTAGTTTTGGACATAGCTTTACAGAACAACAGTCCCAGTAATATAGCACAGGCTTTGGAGTCTCAGTCCCCCGTTGTCACCAAAAACGTTTTTTATAAATTGTGGTCCGACCAATTTGCAACTGACCTTATCGGAGAGTGTAAAAAATCTGACGAAAGTTTGCTGAACATATTTAAAGCCGTTGCTTCGAAACTCAGCGAAAAGGATCTTTTGCAAGCATTTTACGAATGTATGAATTCTAAGGTAAAAGTAAAAGACAGCTCGAAATAAAATACACGTGTTACGCCGGCTCGATTTATCGTTTACGTTTCTGATGTTCATTACAACAATATTGATTATAATCATATTCAGTTTCTTCTCACAACAATAGCCTTTATACTTAATATATGTATATTATACATCCTTAGAGTTATTGAACTATATTTCACAGATAGGTCCATATAAAAGTGGTATTGCGTAATAGTCTAGCATTTGAATTAATTAGCATATTGTGTCTCAAGAGAAACAGAAACAATTTCTTTATATTGACATAGTTTGACGCTTGTTCATGAGCAAGTTCAATGCGTAGAAGACACTGTCAACAATATTTGAAATGAGATTATATTAATCACAGTAATTGTTATACCTCCTTGTAAATATTTACTGCTGCAGAAAGGTTCACTTTTTATTCAAACACACTAGCATATATTAAACATTTACATTTTTTCATTCATTTTGTTAATATTTTCTCAAAGCTAAACAGTAAAATAACCTCAAAGCACGGACTATAATAACTTGTTCATTAATGCTTTGTACTCGAATGTCAAACAAAAATTAAAGATTACAAAGAAATGGTTCATTCTCTGAAAGTAGTAATGCGTCACTTCTGTTTCTTTTCAAAAATGGTTAGTCATTTCATACAACAGAGTACTGTAGCAGTGTCTGTTTAAGTCAAAATTCCAAAGATTTGACCAAATTTAAAATTATTCTTTAAGTAATTGGCTAAACATGCTTACGTTTGGATTCCATCGATTGGCACGTAGTACTTGAAATTGTTCGAATAGTTGGTTTTCATGATCTTTAAGAATAAAATAGTGTAAATATTATACCCACATTAAACATAGTCATGTTTCATGGAAAACGCATAACGTATTTTTACGCACTGTATTATTTGTCAATCTACTATGTACGCTGTAAGTGATAAAAAGTAATTAGAATTTCTCGATTTTTGTGTTGAATATATGTCTATATGTTCAAGGAATCGGAATTTTAATATGTAAACTGCGAAGTTAAGTTATATATAAAAAGTAATCTTCAAATCAATTTGACATGTACTTTTCTCGTATTAACCATTTTGCAAGAATGTCTATTCCATCTGATGCATAAACAATCCAAAATGTTGGCAAAGTTTAGCGAGCGCAAAATAAAAGTATTACATTATCTATTTTTCTTGATATGTAACTCGATGTTGAAGTTTTCTAAAAACTGAGAAAATAAAATAAAATAATGTTGCAAATATCTTTCCGACATGAAATACGATAATTGCTGATGAAAAAATACGCTTGCATCCTTTTCTACTTTCACGAAACGCATGTAATAGAAAATTTGAACTAAAAAAGATATTATATTATAACCATTTCAAAGATATTATTTTAACCAAAAAATCGTATCGATTTTATTCAAAATATGAACGATTGCGGTCACGGTTAATATTACAGTGCATTGCATTTTATTTACGTAAAAATATTTAGACAGGAATGTGATGTACTTCAACATCTTAATTTTACTTCAGAAATGGGGAATTTAAAAGCTTGTATATGATTTTTATTTATGAGTTATTTACAACAGTATTGTAATCATCCACGAACTTTTTTATACTGCATTTTATTTACGAATTTTGAATAAACATTAGTGAATCTCACGTAACATTTTAATCATGTGTTGAGTTATACAATTCAACACTAGTAATCTTGTAGGTAAGACGTAAAACAACAAAAAATATATCAGAATACAACAATTTATTGGTTTTGGAGATCACCGTAAGATTACATTAATTGTGGATATAATTGTACACACACCGAACAAGGATACAAAACTTTAATTACCAAAAACATGTACTTTTATAACGTTTTAAAATATACAGATTTTCATTATTTGTAACATTAATATGACATACATATATACAAATCTTAGACAATGTAAAGATTTACAAGTCTTCAGGTATCGTCGCTCGACAGATGCTGATCTAATATTTTTATTTCTTATCACTACGTTGAATGTACACAGTTTAATTAATCAGAATTTCTAAGTACAGTTTATCTAGTTTCAGCTACATTCTAATTAACGAGGTGTTCTGGTTTTGAATGCCATTTTTTAAATAATTTAAAGGACTTTTTTTCGAAAGACGTATTATATCTTTTGCTTTAGTTTTTTTGCACACACATTCATGGATATTTGAAATATATAGGGTGATAGGGGAAAAATCGTACATATGTCATCAATACGTTACGTCGTCAGTTGCACTTTATTCTTTTATGCAACCCAATTTTTTTGTTAAACTAATTGTTCCCTTTTATTATTTCCTACGTATAAAAGTACTAACCCAACAAGAAGTATCCAAACACTGACACTAATTTCAAATATCTCGTGCACTATTGACATTGACGAAAAAATATATTTCCCGCTACGATGTGATTGCACGTTGCATCTACGAATTTCATTCTTCAAACGTTTATAACTAAATTAATTTTACAAATTTAAACAAATTCTTTTCTACACACGTGCAACAAAAACATGACTTTTTGGAAATTCGAAACCAGAATACCCCTTTAAATACCTTATAGTACTTTAAGTGGATTCAATAAATCTTTCTTGATCACACTTTATATTCCCTTAAGTATTAAGTACATTTGATTTAATTGAAGATGAAACTTGGAGTATGGACTTGTCTGCTGGTACATAATTTATGTTTTCATACAGTTAAATTAAAGGCAAAAAAACTTCCGTTACTTTTTTTTGAGGTGTGTATGTTTTTTATTTAACATTATATGTATATATACATATTTAACCTGTATTAATTGAAAATTTTTTTCTATATATATAATTCTATATAGAAACAGTTACAGTAAAAGTGATTTTTTTTATCAGTTTCATTCAATACTCTTATTTTGTATATAGAGAAATAATTACAACTTACACAAATTGTAAAAATATTTATAGTGTGACATATAATTCAAAGTAATATTTTATATAAACTGATGAGATATTAATAAATAACTTTTATAATTGTGACATGTCATTTTTAATAAAATCAACTTCGATAACGTTAGAATAGAAATACGTCAAATAATAATGATGAACAGACACTTAAATTCTGGGTACCAACGGAAGGTTCTTACCATACACACACTCACAGTGTTTCGGAATTGATGTTACAGAAAATATATTATATATAGATCTACAGTAATGTTTTTCGTTTATGTCAATTTCCTTTCGCATTTATACACATTGGTATTTTCAAAAGCTGTTCATAAATTACATCATGTTTTGTAAATCGTGCCACAAGTGGGCAGAGAGTGATTTTCCATGTAACAATAATTTCGAAGCAAAAAATTAAATTCCAAAAGAATTTGAAAATTTGTCAGGCTGGTTTACAGAGTGTTCTAGAAGGTACATGAGACCTTTTAAGTGGTAATTATTAAGTTTATTAGAAGTAACTTTATCTTTGGCGAAAGTGTTGATTCATAGGTTTGTAGTGAGTAATAAATAGAAACGCTGGCTTGTTACAGTGGCAGACCACGTTTAGAATAATGCAGGGGTGGACACAGTAGGGGCCCCTCAAACTCCTGCTTCCCTTACCAATGTTCCTTTGGTGCAGAGCGCGTCCTTCCTCCATTCACAGCTTACTCTAGTACTAGCCGTCCTGAACAACGTGACAGTACTGCTTGTGTGGGGATCGGAAGTCCTATTTTCAATAATAGGAGCCTTGTGTTTGGGATTATAATTTCTTAGTTATGTATAAGCAGCATATATAAATAGTATAACTACGGTAAGTAGAAGTTACATTAAAGTGGTTTATATTTATAAATGTGGTACGTATATACTTTGTGGACTCACGGAATAGTTTGATGGTGTGATACATATTTTACATATTTACAGTGGCTTCACATTCGTACCCACGTCATCACATTCTTGCCAGGGACCATCTTATCTCACCACGATACATCTTTGTTGGGGACTAAAATCCAAGAGAGACAAACGTAAAAGTGAAGAAGTTTAATGAGAGTCGTGTTACACACATCACGGACTAAAGTCGAGGAGAGAGTAAAAAAAATAAATATAAAGGTGAACATCGAAAACACATAAAACAAAAGAAAACGTAATCGAGAATCGCGGGGGAGCGGCCCGCCTTTGTTGCGCACGCATTAACGATAGCGCAACTCAGCCACAAGCCAACGCACAATGTGTGTGTGGCCGTACGTCACTACAACAATGTTTCATATTGTAATTATTTTGGTGAAAAATAAAGAATACTAGTTACAACAGTTAATGTGTTTTTATTTTCTCACCCTGTATCTGAATATGGATAGAGAGAGCTTGTTAAAATTACACAAACATGAAGCTTTGTATAAGAAGAATATTTGTTTTCGATTTGCGCAACATTTCCGGCCATCTGACTTGTCGTTGAGTTGTACCACTGAAAATCCGGAGATACCTCCTTTGATATCATGTTCTCCTAATACAAAGTTAAATTTCCGAGTTTTCGAAAAATTTTCTCAATTTTTCGGCCGTCCGACTTGCCGTTGAGTTGTACTACTGAAATTTCGAAATTTTTCGAGTGGCTGGCCGGACGTTGACTTGTACTACTGAAAATCCGGATACCTCCTTCGATATCATGTTCTCCTAATACAAAGTTAAATTTCCGAATTTTCGGAAAATTTTCTCAATTTTTCGGCCGTCCGACTTGCCGTTGAGTTGTACTACTGAAATTTCGAAATTTTTCGAGTGGCTGGCCGGACGTTGACTTATACTACTGAAAATCCAGATACCTCCTTCGATATCATGTTCTCCTAATACAAAGTTAAATTTCCGAGTTTTCGGAAAATTTTCTCAATTTTTCGACCGTCTGACTTGCCGTTGAGTTGTACTACTGAATTTTCGAAATTTTTCGGGCGGCTGGCCTGACGTTGAGTTGTACTACTGAAAATCCGGATACCTCCTTCGACATCATGTTCTCATAATACAAAGTTCAATTTTCGAGTTTCCGAACAATCTTCTTAATTTCCGGACTTTGTATTGTACATGATATCGAAGGAGGTATCCGGATTTTCAGTAGTACAACTCAACGATAAGTCGGATATTCGGGAAAAATTGGAGATTCAATAAATATATACGCAGGTTCAAATTTTATTGAATGGTCTTTATTTATTCATTGTAGATCTATACATATGTATAATGTTTGTACATATTGTGTTTGTGCATAAATTATATTCTAAACATTCATAAGAAGAATACCCATTCTGATTTTTGGTTATCCAGAAGTTTAGACTTGCTCAAGTGGACTCGGCTCATGTTAGAATTCTACTGCAATACTGTTGCAGACTGCGGTCACAGGCGAGGTATAGACAATTATATTAGATGATGAGTCCATTGCTATACAGCACCGTGACTGTTACAGTTCTCGAGCTACCTGAGACCCGTACAATATGAACCGCGCGGGGTATGTCAGAGCGACTCTTCACAATAGGTTTCCACATTACCCATGAGGCACTATTGTCAATGCGTTTCTCTTTTTGTCAATGGTCTCAGGTGACGCGCTGTGAAAAGGGGTTGCAACGTTTGTATGAGGGATATATTGTTCGTGGTCTGATTTACATCATACTTGGTCTTAATGCTCATTGATCCAATCTGAATGGGGTGAATGGGAGGTTAAAAGATTGTATGGAGAAACAATATCAATTTTCGAGGACATTAAACAGTTTTCTGTGTGAGCGAAGCCGTGGGGAAAAGCTAGTTGAACATAATTATGAAACGATGGGAATCATTGAAATTGGCATTACTCATTTCGAAGAAACTTTATTGTACAAATTGTAAAGTTGGGACAAGCTTATCACCATCGAATACATAAACAATAAACTTCAATTGTACGCTAATGAACATGGATTATTTTTATAAACAATGCCAACGTTTCGACAGGCGTTCGTTCTCTCTTTAGTCCGAGGCCGAATATTATATTTATTATAGTAATCCGTTTTTATTTACACCCCAGCGAGCAAAAGTCACGTGATTCTCACGTTCAAAGACTACCACGAACTTCTGGCATCTTAACATTATCATTATAATTTTGAGCGTTACAAATATATATATGTATAATACAAAACAAACTTTCTCGTCACGCAATTCACGGTAAATTCCATTGCAATAATCGCATTTATTTACAGGCAACTTCCGTAAAATCCAATGAAATACCTCGGTTTTCTTGTTTTAATATTATCAGTCATGGTAGTCATGAAAACTATAGAATAGTTCTTGTGAAGAATGAAACTCCTTTTGTGTAGTATAAATATCAGACAATTGAATCAATTTTAAAAAATTTTGAAAAATTCATTTCGAATGCTTTCGATAAAATTCAAGAACTCGAAACATTGCTTTCTAAATATATTCGTACATGATGATTTTACCGTCTTCGAAATTTCATGGTCGACGAAATTTCTATTTCAGACGTACTTCTTAAACGCAAACTGGAGTAACATGGAGTCATAAAAATGGCGCTAGTCGCAATTACAATTATACATATATATTGTCCGAAAAAAACGCTTCTCTTGAACATGACAGTTGGTTGTCAGTGTAAAAAAGTCGTAACAATCTTCAACACGAGAGTAAAAGCAAGATCAACACGATCCTTTTCAGTTTCAAAAATTAGTAACGAAGATTTCCAGCTATCACTATGTACACACACCTTTCATCAGACTTTAAGTGAAACGTCCTCGCTTACTGTTAGATTGACTGACGATTTAATCGACGAGCATCGCAACTTTCATTTGTGTTCGACTCGTCCGAAAACCAGTCCGGAAAAGTCTGACCGGCGAATCCTCAGTGGAAAATTGACTACAGTAAAAAATCTTATCAACTATATTATTTACTGTTTAAAAATTCTCATTCGTAACATCGGTAGTTTTTTCTCATGCTTTCTGTACACTGAATACGATAAAACTTCGTTTAACGTTTGACTATGAACACGTTCATGATACAGTTATACAATAGATCGTTAAATCCTAGTTTCTCAATCATTGGCAATTCCTTCTTCTTCGAAAGATTTTCGTCTTCGAGGATACATCCCTTATAATTGGATGTTTCATTAACGCGCCTCTTATCCCGCGAGTAATAAATAATAATAAGACGTTTATTGCGAACGGGACAACTTGACGCTTAACGACGAGACGGTGCAGTCTTTAATCAAAGATTACGTTCATCTTAATCTCAATCCTATAGATACCACGTTCGCGACTAGAAATTTTCGTTCGTCGAGAATTATTTCTTCACGAAAGAATTCTTTGCAAATCTTATAAGGGCATAAGATGATACCCCCCTTAAGGAGGGAGTAGACACTAGAGCTGTGACTTACGAGATACCCGGGTAAACAAAAATTACTCGGGTACCCGGGTACTCGGGTAAACAGCATTACCCGGATACTCGGGTATTCGGGTAAACAAAAATTATCCGAGTGCCCGGGTATCTCATGAATACACTGCGGATCTTTATGCAAAATAAAAATCGTTTGCATCAATAGGAAAAAGCAGACAATATATTTGATTACTTATTCTCTTGAACGATTTTAATAAATTTAAATTAATATATCAACGTTCTTTTAATTTCATTATTGTTTTAAATTGCACAAAATCATTTATGACTTATGCCTTATGAGATACCCGGGTACCCGGATACTCGGCTATCTCATGAGATACCCGGGTAGTTTTGCTCTATCCGGATATCTCATATACCCGGGTAAAAGTCCGAGCTCTAGTAGACACTCGTTTCTAGGATTGTTAGGGTGCGGGATGCGTCTTCTCGTTTCTTTGTAAAGCAAAGATGGGGTTTTTTAGTAATCAAAGCGCAATCGCCCCCAAAAGTCCTATTTTTACGTTTACGAGGCGTTATTTCCATTATTCGGCAGCATGCAGCTGTCCCAGCTTTATGACTGATGCAAATTTCCTAGATCTTTTATCTAACGCTTTTATCTACTGAAAAACATCGTCTTTGCATTAACGAGAAATGAGAAGGCGCATCTCGTACCCTCGGAATCCTAAAAACCAGTCTACACCTTTAAGAAACGATGTTACATCGACTGCGAGTTTCTTGATCTCCGTAGAATTAAGATTAAAATGTTAAACATACGACAATTATCTACACTAAATACAACGGTGTTTACGCAATTACAGGTTAATCGATTCGCAGTCTCGATTTGTTTCAGGTTTGGCAGTCTTTCAGTGTTCCAGCAACAATTACGAATACAAACGATTTGGACAATTAGAAAATGATTATTGCGATCGACAATCTTTATTATAAATTCCTCTTGCAAAGAGGCAACGTTTAATCCTTTGCACTCTTACCTGCTGTTTGTATTTCATTAAATGTCACAAGCATAAAACGAAAACGTTTCGGGCTTAAAATGGTTTCGAGTGCAAAGTGTTGATTCTAAAAGAAAATCGATTTATTTGACCATAATTTCGTGATTAAATAATTAAATTATTTTTATACGCTCTACACGCTACGAACATTCTTTTTCAGTATTCCGTCCACGCAATTTTGCATTGATCGTGGGTGTAAGTGTCCTCGTCTGTTCCCCTTTACTCTGAAAGGACGGGTTATTCGAACAAAGGGGTTCGAGGATCGTGGCTGGCAGTTAGTCAGTGCGACGTTTTCGTCGATCTTTGGTCGTCCATTGTTCGAACGATTCCACGGGGCATCGAGAAACGTCTCTTGCGCTATCATCGGTGAAAATATTTATGGAATAAAGAAACCGAAAGATAGTTGCTAACACCTGTCAAAACGAGTTTGCTGCACTTCTCGCACCAATGTCCACGTGTGTGTTGTAATCACAGTTTATCAGTCTCTGTGTCACTTGTTTCTCACGTTTCTCGAGGAACGAAGAGTTTATCTTACGCGGGGAACAGATTCTCGGGGACCGCGAGATAGGATGGTTATTAAAAACCGAGATGCGATAATCCGACGATCGATCCTCGCTCTGGCACCGTTTCAAAAGCTTCATCTTTGCGTTTGTGCGGGTGCCTGTGGCTCGGGCACGATGAAATATTTGTGATCGCGTAGCCCAAGGTCTCATTAAAAAGCAAGTCAATCTGCTTAATCGCCGGCTATATCGTGGTCCTCCTCGGTTTCCGCTTCGTCCTCTTCGTCGGTTTCGACGCTTTGCACCAGCCGCGCGTATCTGTGCAAGAAATCGAGAAGTATTCATTTTTAGTGCATCGCCCGACAACTTTCAATGATAACTTTTCAGTTCCCTCTCGCCGATCCCGCGCGGAATCGATCCCGGGATTGAAAGGGGGTTGATTAGTAACGAAAGAAAACAGAAAAATCGAAAATGCCCGTCGATATGTTTCCATTCCGCACCGTGGAAAGTTCCTTTTAAAAAAATTTACTTTACCGAACGTGATTACGAAGTTCGCCCGTTATGTACTGTACACGCTCGTTGTAACGAGTTATCGACTTTTATCCAGTTTTAATCTGGTTTGTCCGGAAATTTTTTTTATTAAATAAGGAGTTTAGCAACTGCGATTTCGCTGGCGGTGCTTCAGACGAATCTCTTTAATGCATTAATAATGTATTGGAAATTATGTGACGACGCGACATCATCACGAAGTTCATCTGTTATGTACTATATTTGTACATACTAATGAGTTGTCGATTGTTACTCGTATATGTTTCAGTTTGTTCATATATTTAGTTGTATAGACTAACTCTGTGATCTCTGTCTGTGATTAAAATGAAACCCTTGAGTACATTAATAATATACTAACTTTTCTTTTTGTCGATCGTATGTTTAAACAAAGTTGATGTTCTTGGCTAACTGGTTCGATCAATTGAATTGAAAGCAATATTGCAATATATTAATTTCGACGTTTCGGTCTTGGTATAGACCCTTTTCAAGAACTTGTGTCTATATATTATTCAAAAACGAAAGGTGATATTCTGTTGATGAGAACACATTTAAAACAATTTTTGAAATATCATTTTTCTATAATTCTTAAAGTTATTTCATCAAGCAAGTAAGTTATTAAGTAAGCAAGTAAGGTATTAAAGTAAGTTATTAAAAACTAATGGGGGCCAATCCGTCCGCTGCAGTCGCGCTGTGATTGGTCTGTGTTATTCGTTAATAACTCCTTAGCCCTTGCCGTATCATTTTCTGTATAGTCACGGTGATTTAAATGTCTTTATCCCAAAAAATGTCGTAGAAGAGAAACAAAAATTTATATTTTTTGTATAGCTACATACAAAAAAATTCACGTAAAAATTGGAGCCAAGTGTAGATAAATTTAAAAGATTTCTGCAGCGTGTCAGCTTCGTTAATTTATTTGGGAATTGATGCTATTGTTCCGCTCGTTAAGTGTTTTCGACCAGCTAACTGGGTACTCATTCCCCTGCATAAGTGTCCTAACTGAGTTTCATTATTTTAGAATCATAATTAGCTTCTCGAAGACCACGGAAACAGCGGAGAAGTCAAGCAGTTCGGAATTGTCTGTTTCTATTAGCAGCAGTCTGGTGTGTATTTGTTTGTATAACGACCGCGCTATCGAGGCCCTTAAACAACAACGCGAATTACGTGAAACAATTACATGAGCACACTTCCGTGCCAGCAGAACGAACCACGTACGAGCAGTGAATATTGAACTTCATGAGATTCCTACTGATTGTTTTGTGTTCATGAGTTTAACTTTAATCACGTCGGGTAAATAGTTGCATTACGCGTTTATATTAATTATAGATTACTTGGAAAACAAACAACGTTCTTCTGACTGTAAGATAATTGTTAACCCTTTGCACTCGAAGCAATTTGAATTCCAAAATCAAGATATTTGTTTCAATCCATTTTTATTTTATGTAATCCTTTTTACATTGTGCACATCAAATTGAACCTGGTTTCTTATACAGTAACAGTTGAGCTTTTTACAATTTATATTGGGTTGGAACGAAAGTTCGTTCAACTAAGATACAATTAAGATATTGATTCATAGGTTTATTGAATAACATGATAAGTTATCTAAAAAATGGCAAAAAGTAATACAAGATAATGGAAAATATGTTATTGAGCTAATCTATGTATAAATATAATAATTTTATTTTTGAGTTTAAATTTGAAAAAAGCTACGAACTTTCGTTCCAATCCAATAGAATACAGACGACTTAATAATATTAAAACTGTTTTTAATATGCAGACTCGCCATTCGAGTGCAAAGGGTTAAAAGTTCATGTTATTGTAAAAGTCTAGTTGAAAAAACAATATAATTTTGTTACGTACCTAACGGTATATCAGACGGGAGTCGTTTTCCTCAGCGTATCGAAAGCCCATTCGCTGCCCCTAACCGGGGGTGGTGGAGGCAGAGGTCCATCAAGATCGAAAGTCACGAATTCATGTTGAACACTTGGGCTATACTCTTCTTCCTCTTCCTGCAGTACGTCGGCCGTTGTACTGACCTGAAATTTATTTCGAGAGCTCCAAACTGATTGTAAACCTAGTTGAACGGTATACAGGGCGCTCAGAGGTTTACAAACCAGCGTATATTTTTCGTAAATAGTTGGTTACTAGGTGAAAATATTAGAGAGAAAAATTGTTCTGTTTTCTATAAGCCGCGTAACGAAGAACGTCCATTATTTATGTCGCCAATATTTTTCGGGGAACCAAAATGGCTTTGAAGTTTGCATGCCAAGATGAATTCGTTCATTTACATGTATTTGTATGCATAATTTTCGAGGCCATATAAAGTGAGAAATGAAAGAAACATTTTGCATATTTTATATTATTATTGAACTGCGGATTTTATGCATTTATGGTAAAAATTAGTCGGTGTGATTTAAAACAGTAAAAATATTAGAAAAATTTAAAGATACTTCTATATTATTTTCAATCTATTAAACATTAAGCCACAAAATAAACTATTTGATTCCAATTTTGTTTGTAATTCACATGGAAAATTTTTATTTTGCATAAAGATACGATGTCGAAGTATTATTAAACTGCGGATTTTATACGTTTATGATAAAAATGAATAAATGTGAAACGAAATTGTAAATACATTAGATGAATTTAGAAATGTTGTTACAGTATTTTAGATATTTTAAGATTATAGAAAGATGAAATTCATTGTTATCTAGCTTCTTCTACATAAAAATTCGCAGTCTAGTTATTATATTTGCCTGTATTTATATTATTGGTATGCTTGCATTAAAATATAAAAAATTGACTTACACCATTTCACAGGTTATAGGAAACAGAAGAACTTCTCTCTAACATTTTTTTAAAAAGATTAAGAATGACACTAACATTGTTTCTGTTATGTCTTCGATTAACAATAAAAATAATGAAGTTTTTAAATATCTTTTTCCTTTTCAATTTAGAGTAGCGTAACCTAGTTTAGACTAATGCCTAGATTGAATTATCATGCATCTTGTGAAATAAAAGTTGTTGTTAACCCTTATAGATTAAATATCTATAACCTGGCAAAACTAACCCGTACTAATTACTAGACTGCTGATTTTTATGTATTTTTGAAGAAATTGGCTGGGTGAAATATAAAAACAGTGAAAGATCAGAAGAATCTAAGAATTTTTTACGAGCTTTTTAATTTGAAAAATCTATTAAGGAATGAAGTGAATTTTTACTTATCTCCTTCTGTCCATAATCCCGGCAAAATATTTTCATTTCGTGTAAAGATCCGCGTTCTTATAGCGTTTTTACAATCAAGCGTCAATACAATATCTTTTATAATAACATCACAATATTTGTTCAAACTCGAAAAACATGTTTTTTTAAAACACAAATTTCTCAAAAACTGTGCGTCTAGGAGAAAAATTAAGACCAGATTCGGAATCAGCGCGAAAAACTCTATAAGAATCGCATAGTGAGAACGAAAAGTTTTTGGCTTTGGACCGTGTAATTAATGCTTCTTGGTTCAAAAGGAGATACGACAGAACAAATTACTTTTGTTACATTGTGACTAACGATAAAATAAAAAATATTGATATTACGCGAGGCTATGAATTTCACTTTTGCTGATTTAGCATTGGAGAATTATTTAACTCTTCTATCTAGTTCTATCTACTTAATTAAGTATATATTCGTTGCAAATTAGGTCGATTCTAGGCACAGGTTCAAATTCGGATAGTCTCACGTTTCTCTGAATCACTGTTAGTGTAATTTAAACACATTTTGAAGTATGCTTTACCGTTTGAGTGGTGAGGTCTCTAGGAAACTGTCTGGAATAATCATGATAATCCAGATTCGGTGGAGGCGGTAAGAATTCGTCGAAATCGACATGATCTACCGAATCCCTACCGAAGAAGTATCTTTTCTGATGCCTCTCGCAGAGAAACCCACTGTGACCAATGGTCGAGTGATTTGAATGATGCACGTGGTGATTGTCTAAATGATACACTCCCTGAAAACAGATATTATTAGTTAAAAGAACATATTAATATGTATCTAAATTGACGTTTTAACCCTTATTCAAACACTATAAACTATCACTAAATACAAATTACTAATATCTCCTTGTCCTTTTCATTTGAAAAATACTGTGTTGCTCAAATGCTGCAATTTTTATGTACAAAAGGACAACAAAATCACTGCTCTTGGAAATAATTGAGCCTTTGTTTATGCAAGTGGTATAAGTCAATGGAAACAGACATTAATAGATAAAAGAATACTTTAATATGAATCGAAATTAATGTTTTAATTTTTATTTAAACTCGAAACTATCACTCAATATTGTACAATTCACTGATCTCCTTGTTGTCCTCTTCATTTGAAAAATACTGTGTTGTTCAAATGCTGCAAATTTCAAGTACACAAATATATCTAAATATCTTGTTTTTAAAACTGGTATAAGTCCATTCATTTATTAATTATTTTCTAAATTTTTGTTATGTCTATACCTGACTAAAGCTACTATTAGGGTAAACTTTACAATGATTGGCACCCTAAGCTAAAATCGTAGTAAAAATCTTTTTATCATTTTTTCAAATGTTCAAACGAACTGAATTATTATTTATTATTATATATAATAAATAAATTATTATATAAACGAAACGAATTATTATAAGCTAGTAGAGATTTATCAGCAAAATGGAATAGTTTTACGGGTCGTAAGTCTTTTATTATAAAATATATTCAGTGAGTAACAATGAAAACTTACAACGTTGCTTTGAAGTATAAATAAGGAATTCTTAATATTTGCCGTTTAAATCAAAAGTGTCAACTTGTCCTACCTCATTTTGTTTAAAAAATGGACTTATACCAGGTGAAAGAAAATGGACGAACCCCCATCTGCATAACTGTAAGCAACACACACTATAGAATTTAGCAGATTTGTTTGTGGACGATAAGGTATTTACGAACAAGTTTCGGTAATGGGTTTATTGTAATCCCTTTGAATTAGGAACACACGAACTGAGACCTCTTTGATTATTAGAACCCTGTTTCTCGCAATATTTAAGTAAATATATACATTTCCTAATTTATATTCATTATTTTATAGTGTATAAATTTAAAAATTCGACCTAACCATTTGACGATACAAACCAATGTGATAGTATTGAAAGACAAAATTGTTTAACAAACCAATTGTTTAAAAATGTCAAACAATTTTACGAAACAAGATTGTGAAAGCTATTAAAAGCTATTCATATAAAGACTACATATTGAATAATAATCGAGGGTTAAAGTACCGAAATTACTTTCTTACTAACCCAATAAATCGCTTCAAACGTAATTCAGTAATTGTACTCCTGAAACATTGAGCTGTCATAACTTTGTCTTCTTAACAGAGAAATTATGGAGTCCACGTATCCAGAATGTTTGTTTCTGATATTGTCGGGTCTCGTTGCAGCACA
>CM052326.1:20238523-20251529 GCA_028455615.1 Lasioglossum zephyrum | reverse complement strand
TTTTTTTTGTATGATATAGAGCATCTCTTCCCAATAAGAAATCATATATTTTTTAGTAATAACTAACAGTAATATATTTAAAAATAATGCTGAACGATACATGACAGATTAAAAAAATGTTCTATATTTGTCAAAGGATATCTTTTTTCCCCAAAACTTCCTAGACTCTAACAAAGAGAAATATTTGCGGTAAAACTTCCTCTAAATAACCGTACAAGAATCATTTCCGACATCATTCGACTAACAACAATATAGTTGTTTAAAGCGCACAATGTCACGCCGAGATCGGTCGCCGCGCGTTGGCGTTGTAAAGCGGCGAGGCAACCTAAGAACTCTTAAGATTGTAAAAAATTGTTTCTTTTCTTAAGGAAAGCAACTGTTTCAACAATTACATAAAAATTTATAAAAATAACTAACTAACAAATTAAACAAAAAATATATTTTAACACGTATTATTCGAAAGTGATTATTTTATAATATTTTTTAGTTCAAACCTCATTTCAATATCTCAAACGGTTCAAAAATTATGCACCAATGTTCCGAAATTTTTCGATCCGGCCCACTGTGCGGCGCAACAACATTGGTATATACTTCCGCCTTCGAGGTTCAAGGGTTCGAGAAGTATCATAGTGTCAAAGTCCGTCTCAAAGAGAACCGATACTTTAAATCCTTACGATGTGCGGTGAAAACCACCTAGGGACGAGAAGTCAAGAGTGTCACTTGTTTCAGAGTGCGATGGCATTGCGCGAATGAGATCTCGAGTGCTTGGAGACCGAGAGCTAACACTCGTTTCTGCTTCGCCTTTCGTTTTCATCCGGTGTCTGTTTACCAGTTAAATGCAATTTAAGTCTAGTTGCTTGATGGTAGTTCGCGAGTACCGGAATTTACTTAGCGTTGGCTAACGCGTGCTACGTCGCCAACTGGAAACATATGCAGACAAGGGTCCCAATGAAAAGTTAATTAAACAGAGCGAGGAACTTGGACAGAATAATTTCTTCACATTGCTTGCTTATTGTTCTCAACATGTATTGAATAATTATTTACAGAATAAGGCGTGCGAAACTTTCCTGTTCTTTGCCAACGAAGCTCTCCATCCATTTTACAATCCGTTTGATTTGTAAGGTTTTCTGACTTTAGAGTAAATTTATAAATATTTGTTGTTAAGTGATTTCATAAAATAATAATAAATCCCAATAAATAATAAGAATAAATTCCTTTCGCCGACAGGAACATTTTTCATGTACTTAATAAAATAAAAATCGCACCAATCAACTTGTACATCACATTATTAATTTTATATTATATATATATATATACTTATATTTATTATATATTTTTATTATATATATAGTTTACACCAATTTCACAAAAGTTTTATATTATTTTTATCTACAATTATTGTGTTTTAAAATAATTAGAATAGGTTTTACTCGTATTGACAAAATGATAGTAAAATAGAAACTATAGTTACTGCAAGAAATAATCAATTTATATATACTCTAACTAAGTAAAAGGTTTAATCAATAACGTGATTTTCCTTGTAAATTACAATTTTGATTACTTGTAAATACTTGATCGATATCGATTCTATAGTTTACTACAATTCCAAAAAAATTTTGTAATAGAAAATGAAGTTAGACGAACAGAAGTGGAAATTTTTCACGTATTCTTAACGAAGAGTTATCAAATACTGTGATTTTATCTTTGTGTAACATGGAAAGATAAAATTTTCGTGCAGCTGCTCTAATTTTAAATTAATTGAAAGAACGTTGAAACGTATTTCAACGGTAAATGAATTTCAACGGGCGTAATTGCCGTAGCATATTGCGTGTAACACTCGGGAATGATAGAAGTTGTAGGAAGAAGCTCTCCGTTCGTAAACTTGGAATGTAAAGGTAAACTTCACGTTCAAATTTGCACTTCGTACGCGGAAGACTTAACCACCTGGATACTTGACTAAGCCAGAAGTTTATTTACATAGGGGTTTTATTTTACCCTGGGAACCTCGAGATTGCACCTGAATTTTTCACGGAGCAACTTATCTCCTTTAAAACTTTTCGAAATCCCGGGGATTCGCGAGGCGCGACTGACGAGCGCGGCGAATTATTAAAAAGAAAAGATAAATCTCTTAGGCGAAAGTTTTCTGAATACAAATGAAAAGTTGGATCGCGGAAAGTTTCAAATTATCGGTGTATATCTCAGACGCTTCTCACCGAAGAAAAAAATATATTCGTTTCCACTTAACCCTCGAGTTCTCGCCGAAAGATATTTTACATATTAATGTTTTGCGAATCGAGATTCAGATCGATTTAAAACAACGAAACTCGTCTGATATTAAACTAAACTTGCTTACGAATATAGACAACTGTCATATCAATTTACACACATTAATGAATAATGTGTTTTCACTTGTAAACCACAATGTTAATTACTTGTTAAATACTTGATTGATACCGATATTATAATTTACATTTTCAAAAAACTTTTATATTATTTTCAACTACGATTAACCAACATATTTTAGAATAATTAAAATGTTTCCTAGGTTTTACTTGTATTAAAAATCGTGTGGGGTGAACTTGATAATAAAATAGAAACTATAGTTACTACAAGAAAGAATTAATTTATATACTCTTATTAAGTAAAAGGTTTAATCAATAATGTGGTTTTCCTTGTAAATTACAATGTGAATTACTGATAAATGCTTGATTGATTTTATAGTTTACTCCAATTCGAAAAATGCTTAATATTACGTTTATCTACAAGTACTACTTTTTAAAATAACTAAATGTGGGACATATGAATTTTATAGTAAAAAATAGATATTATGGTTACTGCAAGAAAGAATTACACACACCAACGGATTTAAAACTGTTCTAAAATATGTATAATGCCAGCTTAAATACCAATGAAATAAACACAAGCATTCTTCAAAACAGTAATTGGCTCACAGAGGGGTGGGCTTATTGATATGCGTCGTTTAAGAAAAGATTAAAAACCACTAACTTGTTATTGAGTCTACAAGCTTATTAAGTATAATATGTTATGTTTTAAACAAAACGTTGTATCTCTTGTACATTTATCACACTTTGCTTTCCTCTTCATTTTCGTTCACTTACAAACAATGAAAAATTTCAAATTGTAACTCGATACTAATATTTAAATCTCCGTGTCGTGATACCAGCTCAAACTTCGAACATTTTAATAGGATATCGTTTCTTAATTTACTAACTCATTAAAACATGCTTATAATGTATCAGATTAAATTTCCGAGAGATGGCGGTAATACAGGAATGTTCTGCAACATTTTTTTTTACAGAAAATTCAGGAATCGAGTACAATGGCAGGTAAAAGTTGTGCATATTTAGTTTATTATAGTTGAATAAAATTCCGGTCAGCAAGATCGGTCCCGTTCAAACAATAAATCATTTCAGATTGTACTCGTTACCATTATTTAAATCTCCGTGTCGTGTTATCTGCTCAAACTTTGAACATTTTTACAGGATATTGTTCCTTAACACACTAACTCATTAAAAAATGTCTAAAATATATCAGATCAAATTTTAGAGAGATGGCAGTGATACAGGAATGTTCTGCAACATTTTTTTTTACAGAAAATTCAGGAATCGAGAACAATGGCAGGTAAAAGTTGTATTTAGTTTGTTATAGTTGAATGAAATTCCGGTCGGCAAGAAATTCGATTCGGATTCCGGAAATAATTGTACTTTCGCCGCGTTGATATTTCGCCAAATAAAGGCTAACGATTTCCCAATTTGCGTAATGGTTATTCTTAAGCGAATGTTAATTCTGTCCAAGTTCCGAACGGTGAGTGGATGCCGATCCGCGGAAGTCGTGGAAAAGAAGCTAATACTACCAACCCCGTAATTTTTCCTCCTGGAGTCTCTTCGTACCAGTTCTCTCTGGTGCCAAGAAATATACAAGAAAATGGCGTAAGTGCCAGCGACCTCGGTCGTGATGAAGCCACTCACGTACAGCAAAAATGAGAATCCGTACCTGTAGGTAAAGGGTGGTCCCTGAAATCGCAAGATTGCTACGAAGATATTCATTCGTACAAGCGCGATACAGATAAGAAGTAATCCGCGCCACCGAACAAAATATGAGATTCAGAATTTTCGTTTCTTTTTTACTTTTCTCATCGTGTTCTTCGAAAATGCCGGAATTTTGCAACGTTACGAAAAATCAATATGAAAATATACAATTTAATGTTTAATCGAAAACAAGCTGTCCGTCAAATCCCGCGAAAAATTCTGTTGCATTTTCTATCGAAGCAACTTTTCTCAACTGAAAAGCTTCGAAAATGATTTACACCCAATTTCGCGTTCAGCGAATTCGATTAACAGTTTTCCTAAATTAGATTGTTACACTGCCAATAGACTGCGAATTTTTATCCGAAATGAAATATTTCCTAGAAATATTGAGCAGAATTAGTAAATAAAAAGTAATTTTTTCTCACAATAATTTTAAAGAGCTGAATTAATATTCTCAACTTGTTCCAATGTTTTTACCTCGTCTATTCTATAATTGTGTACACTAAATTTCCTATTCTCGAGAAAGTTTTAATAATTGAACTGTAATAATTTCGTTAAAGTGGTTCAACAATACACCTGGACATATTGTTAGATTAACAATGCGCTCTCTACTTTTGCTTGACACAGCCATTGGAAAACTGAAAACACATTTAGTAACATCGTATACAAATATCCTGGGAGAAATGATTAATGAAAGTAGAGGATTCGAGTTTTAAAATAAGTCTAAATCTATTATTCCACCGTTTCGTTAAATGATCATAATTGAAATATTGAAAATTATACGACAATGGAAATTGTTCAAATACTTTTTGGATCTACTGTAAATGCATAAAATCCGCAGTCTAAGAATTAATAAATGCACTTCATGATTACCTACTCCGCAAATTAAAATTTATAGTTTTCTTTGATGTTATCGACCTTCAATCAAGATAAAGCTTTAAAAAAAATGCCAATTGAGATATTAACATTCTGTTTAATTTGTCCCGAGTCTCAGCTATGATTTTATTAGTGTTAACAATATAATTAACGTGTTGATGAAGCTGAGAGCTCAAGGTAATTTAAGATGAAACAGAACTTTTCATGGAACGCGAGACAAGTGAACAAAAATGTTGAAACGTAGTCTAGAGAGTCACATTTGACTGACCTGAAACGACGACCTTGGTCTAAGTTTACTACCAACTTCAGCTTTGAACACAGATATGTACATCACCATTCCCACCAGCATTAACAAACCTGAAAGGGAAACCGATTTAATAACCCGAGCCTTATCTCTCTGCCACAGTTCCAGCGACAATTTCACGGTGACTGACTGATATAATAACAATCGATTGGGTAACCGTAATGCGATTGTTTAAAATTTAATCCTCCTTTTCCCACAGTCGTTTCGCAGTGACACGCAATATTCGATTCGCAATGGTCGGGAGTAAAATTTTACGGATTTTTTAACTTTATGAATTTTTCCATATCTTCCGAATAAACTCTTCAGTACCGAACGCTTAAAAATAAAATATAGATCGAGTGCTACACAGATTACAGTAAAGTCGCGATATTTTTCTGCGACCTTCTACCCAAAATTTATCCAGTGTCAACTGGAGGCCACAAGCGGCCAAAATTTTGGGGTCCTCGAACTCAAATTAGAAACAGAAGTTGCAAGAAAACTCTCATAAACTTAATTTTTTGCAAATAAATTGAATTTTTTGTAAAGAAAAATAAATGCTGCGAATTCGGGGTCCAGTAGCGGCTTGAGTAAAGTGGAGGCCCCGAGCGGTAAACATTTTGGAGCCCTCAAACTCAAGTAAGAAATAGAAGGTGGAAGAAAACTCTCCTAAACTTATTAACCAAAAAGAAAAGTATTGAAAATATTTCATACTGTTACACATTAAATATATTTCTTTGAAATTCGGGGCCTAATCAGCCGTTTGGTCCGTAAATTCATATATAATCTCCTCAAATTTTATATAAATTTAATTTTTACTATAAATATATTCAAATTCTATACAATTTAAATAATTTATTGTAAATTCATATATAATCCCCTCAAATTTTTTAAAATTTTAAATGGAACAGGCAGTATATACGACAAATAAAAACGTGGTAAAACGGGCGAATTTTTACTAATATTTCGTGCAACTATTTTCGTGGAGCGTACGATGGTTGAAAATGCTAATCAGCATCGTTTGCCAGTTAGACAGGCAAAAGACATGAAGCAGTTATTCAAAGCTCTCGCATTACGCGTTCAACCGCAGCCTCCGCAAGTAAACGGTTTATTGGAAGGATAATGGCGGCGAGATTAAATAAAAATTCTACTGTTCAATATTGCACGTGGATTACGGTGAACGCAGTGCTCGCGGACTATAAAACGGCGGAAGTTCGAATGAATTATATAAATGGAATTACACGTTAAACTGTTTGCGACAACAAACGAGTTTCCATCGTCGCAACAAGATAAACTAAATTATCCGCAGCAAGCCAAGGCACTAAATGAAACTTGTTAAGTCTTTAATGGCTTCTTTAAAGTAACCGCTTGGGGGTCGGGACGAAGTTTCGCCTAGCGATTCATTCGGCTTTCTTTTTATGGTTCTTGCGGGTCCCGTCGAAACGCAAATTTCATCTCGATCGTTCGCGGAATCACTGCGGTGTGCTTTCGGCGAATCTCCTCTTTGTAGCTGGGCACAGCGCAGTAACGTTTTAGATAGGCGTGCACGCGACTACACGGTATATAATGCACGCCGGTGTACTTTATTACTCACCGGAAACTATGAAGACCACGCCGGCGACAAAGACGCAGAGTCTGTGTCTCGGGTGAGTAACGTGGGCAGTGAAGTAACAAACTTCGGCCACCACCAGCAGCGATGTTGCAGCGAAGAAGAACATCGCCGACTTGGTAACTGCATCTGCGTAAAAAATATAGGTAGAAAGCCTCGGGGAATGGGAAAAGTTTCGGACGAAATTCCTTTTTTCTTCTTCTTCTTCTGTTTCACGGCTTTGTTCCGCGGTCATTATTTATGGAAATGCGAGGAGACCCTGATGAGAGATATGCAACGTGACAATAGTTCACGCCCCTAATATGTAATTGATTTCATTACACTGTCGGTTTTATAGTTTACTTCGATTTGCAAAATGTTTAATATTAGGCTTAACTATAAGTACTACTTTTTAAAATAACTAAATGTGGAAGATAAAATCTATGATGATAATATCAGAGATGCTCTGATTCGCAAACTTTGCAACGGAGGTTATTTTCCACCCTATACAATAGATTCCTTTTTGTGCGGACCCTCTCTTCGCCACCTATTTTATATGTATACATGCATTTATGAAATCTCACTGTTTATATCTTTAGCGTTGGTGTTGCATTTGAAAATGTTCATTGTGTTGAATCTGTTCTGGTTTATAAGTCATTTTTCTAATGTTAGCATGCACAGCCACGTAATAATGTCAGCTGCTAACAATCCCATGTGAGGTTTTATAGCTTAACCCTTTGCACTCTGAATTATTTTTAAATTTTATTTCCACTATTTTAAATGTTTTATTTGAAATTTACTTCAAAGGACAGTTCCTTGACTGCTACTTATTTTAAACAATTTTGTTTACTAGTTGTAGTAAATATAGCTTTCAAACTTTGTTGTAATTTATACTTGTGAAATTTATATTTGTTTTTAAACGTAAGGAATTAAATAAATAAAGGAAGAACCAAATACATACAAAACCTGTTTCATTTACATTTATCTTCCTCTGATGTCGAGTGACACTCGACAAAAGAGTGCAAAGGGTTAATTGAATGCAGAGTTGGGCAAAAATTTTATTTAAATAAAAATTTCAACTGAAGTGGGTTTAAAATCCACTTGGAAAAAACTCACTTCATTCGAAATTATTATTTTAATAAAATTTTTTCCCAACTCTGCTTAACAAAAAGAAGAAAAAAAGTAAATCTTAAAAATGTGGCATAAAATTTAGAGTCGATGCGACGGTTCGACAACAGTGTGGAGGAGACGCAGCACGAAAAACCCGGATCTCACCGTTCGAAGTCGTGATATTGGCATTTTCTCGGCAGTTATATTCAAACAGGAATTTTCTGTAACTCCGTGTCATTTGGATTCTCCTTTCGGTCGGCCGAACATGCCGGCAGAATGATGGGTCGCTCGCGAGGGGATCGGGGGAGAGAGAAATCGGGGATAGACAAATTGTCGGATCCAGTTTATCATGGGGAGGGTATATTCTCTCGGCTGAAAGCATTTTCCCGCCGAATATTTTACGGGCGTGTCACACTCGAGTTCAGTGCCAGGCAGAGGACACCTAATCAACCTCCTTCAAAGGCACACGTTTCTCATTCCACCTGTCTCCATCGCGCGTTTTTCACGGTACTCACATGGTATTGCCATGGTTGAATCGCTCGGGTCCGGACTGTACTCCTCGTTTGGAAAATAGTCGATACTCGAGCACTCGTATTCCATGCGGGAACCTGCGGAAAACAAAAGAAAAGTGATTTGTACGCTGGTACCATCGCATCGTCGTGATATGCGCATTTCTGAAACACACGCTGATCGAAAATTCGACCGATAGCCAAGTAAATTCATTCGTCCCTGTTTTCAGCAATACGGTATCGGTTCAATTTACCACTGCCCCCCACCTCCCGCACCACCAACGCTACCCTTTCTCTTCTTCTACAGTTGGAAATTATTGATTCTTTTTTCTTACATTCCATTATATATATATATCGTCGGCTTACAAGTAGTAATGGTCAAACAATACTCTGTTTTGCAAGTTTTCGTACAAATCAATTACCACAGATATTATGAATTTTATTTTCGGCGCCACGATCGATCATTTTTCTACATAACAAATAGTTATTTTTTATAGGAATTTATAGTTATTTCTTTTCCTCCTATTAAAAACATTTTAATAGCTAACGTGGTTCTTGAACCGGGAGATTCAAATCCGAATCCAGCGTTTAGTATTCCTATAAATAACTATTTGTTATGTAGAAAAATGATCGAACCGTGGCGCCGAGAATAAAATTCATAATATCCGAAAGATAAATTACGATCGATAAACTAATTAATTAAGTATTCAATTACCGCAGAGTTTCGAATCAATTCGATGTTTATTCGAAATCAGAAATTCTTGAAACTCTTGAAATTCTTCAAATCTTGAAAATCTTAGAAGTCTTGATAATATTAGTAAATATCATACTTCCTATAATATTGTTATTTTACATATTGATTGTTAATCATTGTTTCGAGATAACTGTAACATTTAAAGAGTTTCATTTCTTACAAACCTTTCAAAGTTTTAAGGCTTTCAAGATTGCCAAGACAATGAAGGCTTTCAAGACGTGCAAGAGTTTCAAGAGTTCTAAGCTTCGAATTGTCTTGCAAGTGAATCGAATTTTTTGTTGTAAATATTGAATTGAAGCGATTCGAATTGATTCAAATCCCATCACTACATGTAACTACAATTTAATTTTTGTTCACAGGGTAATTTCGCTGGAACACGTCTAGGGATTTTGATTAAATTCGTCGAGAATTTGGTGCGTACAGTGGATCGAAAAAGTAGTGGTACACTCAGACTTTTTTAATAACGTAGGTTGAATGGTCCATACTGATGCGATTTTTATATTTCGATAGCCGAGCTTTGTGAAATATAAAAATGTTCTACATAAATCGTTAGGTTGGAAAGAAAGTTCGTAGCGTTTTCAAATTAAGAATGGAAGATAAAATTAAGGTATTTATTCATATGTACGAATAAATATCTGAATTTTAGTTTTCAATTTGAATTTACAAACGCTACGAACTTTCGTTCTAACCCAATACGACAAACTAGAGTGAAATAGAAATTTATTTTCTATCCTAATATGTTTAATAGATTGAAAATAATATAACGATACTTTCAAATTTTTCTAATGTTCTTACTTCTTAAAAATTAATTACACCTACTTATATTTGTAATAAATACATAAAATCCTCTGTCTATTTATAATATATCTATCCCCCATTTTCACATGGGTTTCAAAAATAGAAACTGTTAACGAAAAAAAGTTTATACTATGCATATATTTGTACAACCATCTTTAGTACCGTTCGTTTGTTATAACTGGCATGTTAAACGTACACCAGAAAGTTTGTTAACACATTAAATCCAGAAAAGCAGATGCAGCTTTACAAATCTTATTCTAACACTATTGTTACCTCCTAAACTGATTCTTCTAGGTGTAAAAAAAACTTCATTTGGTGCATTTATAAAAATGTTATTCTGATTTACAGTAGGCGTGATCAATTAATCAAGTCACTTAAAATAAACTCTATTCCAGCAAACTTTAAATATCTTTAGATACAACTCGTTGGCCTTGCAGGGAATTGCAGCGTTCCTATTTGTCTTTTCGCTCTCTCGGTAACAAAGGCTGCGATCGATTTAATTTATATGTTCCAGTTCAATAACATTTTCAATCAACAATTCTCCAAAAAACTGTCGTAAAATATTCCACGATGAAACTGACATTTATCGACACTTGTTTTATCACATTTATCGACACTAAACCATGCAAAAAGGAAACTGTGCGAGATCTCAGACGTGTGAACATAATTTTAATTATTTTTTCTATATCTTCAATATAAACGAAACTAAATAACACTACATAAACACACAATTTAATATTGATTTATAATCTCGCGAGTCTACGTGTAAATTCATATCCACTGCTTGAATTTAATTTGAGTTGTTCCTGTGAAAAACAAAATTGTTATGAAGGAAGGACATAATCGAATTCGTGTATATTATTATTTTCATAATATTGAAACAGCTTCGAACGACTGGTTTCATGTTCACGTTGTTTGCGACGTTATTAGTATTTCTTTTTGATATTAGTTTAAAGCATTTCCATTACAAATTCCATTTATATCTGATAATTGAATCTGAAGAATCGATATATAAAATTCCTTTCTATTTGGAAAAACCGTACTGCTTCATTCGATAAAATATAACTTCAACTGTTCGTCGAATAAATGACTACTCGCTTGTTATTATAAATTAAATCGTGGAATTATCGTTGCCCGAGTACTTAACTGAAAATCTGCTTTAACATATCGTTTCTATTCATTCAACATATTGATACATCAGTGTTGCTTTTGTTCTTATTCTCGAACCAGTAATATTTCCGAAAAGCAAACATATTTTTATACGATTTCACTATTTTTGTACCGTCTGCAATAACCCGATAAACCTACACGAATGTTTACAATGTAGCTGACGCACGACGATTGGCATAAAATCGATAGAACCGGGCCAACACGTATGAAACCAACGCGCTGATAAGCTTACAATAATTTTATCGACGAATTCATCTGCAAAGTAGGCATTATTTAACCATTAAGTTCTGCGATAAGACAAAACTTCCGAGAAACTGCGTTCCTCAATAGGAACTGCGAAGTTCTCATTTTTGCTGGGCAAACCTAACCGAACGAAAGCAGAAGCCGTTCGAAAAAGTGGTTACAGAAGAAACGTTAAATGAATTTCAAATCGAAAGGGGAAACGGGATGGGGAAGTTTAATTTGTATGTACCAAACTAGTAAATTGTCCAAGCTTCCTCGCTGTCGTTGAACCATACCCTACTAGCTTTTTCATTTCACACTCACAGGTTCGACTTTAATTGAAACGGATAGCAAAGAGAAGATAGTCAGCGACCTGGGAATTTCGAGCTCTTTCGACGGCGGTTATTAAACTCGCGTGCCCCTCGCTCTCCCCCCTCACCTGGAACCGTTCCGTTTTATACGATTTGATTTAACAGGATCGATACCATTCTCACGGGTATCTTACGTCTCCTCGTCTACGCCACTAAACTATCAAACGCATCGATCTCTGTTTTAACGGTCGCAAGAAAGTTGACTCCGGCGAGATGCTACGGACAGCGACTAGACGAAACACGGAGACAACATTTTTAGATGTAGGGTAATTCTACCGATTACTGTATTATCATGCTTCGATCGTACTTTATTTTAATATCATTCCTAATCTACAGGGTGTCTCAAAATTCCTTCAACATCCGGAAATTGGAGGTTCTTGAGATCATTTGAAGCAACATTTTCCTTTGCAAAAACAACGTCCGCGGCTTTGTTAAGGAGTTATTAACGAAAAACCCAGACCAATCAGAGTGCAACCTAGACGCGTGCTCGTTGGTAAGCGCATCACTTGAGAATGGCTGAACCGATTTGGCAAATTTTTTTTAAATGTTCGTAACAGTCCGAATAAGATTTTAGGGAAAGAAAAATTGGTAAAGTTGTCCGTGAAAAATGGAAAATTTAGGAAAAACTAAAAGTGCTTTTTGAATCATATTTCAATAGAACAAAAAAACGAACATAGCAGCTTTTAATCAATATTTTAATAGGAATTTACACATTTCCATAGGAATCGTAGAGATTAAGTAATATAAATAGTACATTTTATTAGGTTTGATTTAATCACATTGTTGAAACCTGAAGCACATATGTAAAAGGAGTACACGATGAATTATGAATACGGAATGAGTTTTAATGTGACGTTCGGACTTTGAATATTAGTTTTTCGAAACTTGATGTTGCACAAACATCCGCATTCAGACGTAACAAATTTAAATGAGATGAATGAAAACGTATTTCTCATTACCGTTCCAGTAGTATTCAAATAACTTCCGCCACTTTTAACCTGCGCAGGCGCGAAGAAACTAAAATAAAGCACGAGCAGTGGACCGTCATATAAGCGTGCAGCATTTTAAAAATTTAAAATTTTTAGTGAAATCCTCGAAATTGTTAGAGCTTTAGGGGATTCTTCTTTTTTCAAGCTGTATCGACCAGCAGTATCAGAGTATTAGCACTTGAAAAGATTCGATCATTTATCCGCGTAACGATTGGCCGCAGACGTCTAAATCGCTCTTAAATTCTCTCTTCGCAAATGGTATTTTATTCGAAACGTTTTGAACCGCACGA
>CM052326.1:20218275-20238423 GCA_028455615.1 Lasioglossum zephyrum | reverse complement strand
TTGATAGCGGTAAATAAACTAAAATACGGGTAAGCCCAGTAGACAGAAAGGATGGCGCGAGGCTTCAGATTTCAATTTGAGCATCATTGCCGCCGTTATATCCAACGAATGAGGCATCATTATAGTGCAACAGGATCGCACCTCTACGGTTCATCGAAGCTGACTGCAATTTGCGTAACTTGCAATTACCACGCGTTATCAGCAATTTGCTGCAATATTGTCATTTTTACAAACCAGTTAATTACTAACGTACCTTTCAGCTAACCAAATATTGCTGTCTATAATCGACAATTTTACGCGTTCCCACGCAATACGAACCATAGTTCTCATTGACATTTTATTTTTTATCGAATCACCTGTACCAACCAATCACTGGAGAGTCTGAACAGATGCAATAAAACTCGCAGCTTCAAATGCCTTTTTCTTTTTCGTCAACTCACCTACACTGACCAATTACATGTATTCGAACCGATCCAATAGAAAAAACAGAATTTCCAACGATTTTTTTTCTATTTTCTTGTATCAGCTATTTGGTGGTATCACGTTTTTGGGAACGCCCTGTGTGCGTTAGAGTGTCCCTGTGGTTTGGCAGACTGTAAACATTGTTTCCCCTTGCAGTTTCTGACATTTTAATAGTGAAAAGGTATTTTTTTTTAAATCATATGATTGGTTGAGTTTCACAGGAATGCAGTGCATCGTATAAATTATAAAGGATATTTTATTAAAGGTATTTTTTTTATTCAAGCAATGAATTTTAATGAATAAAATATTTTCTCTTTAGTTCGATGATCTTTTGCCAAAAAGAATAAATGAAAAAATATTTTATTGATTAAAGTTTGTCGCTTAAATAAAAAAATTCGGTGTTATTTCACCTTAGAATACTGAAATTACTTTTTTACAAACCCAATAATTACATATGGTAACTTCGCGTGTACACTGATCATGGTTTTATCATGTCACACATTTCTTTTTCATTTTCATTTACATAAAAATATAGTTTGTATCACCCGTTGTATAGGACGCTCCGCGAAATTGCTTTATTGAAGGTTGACATGGTATCTGGGCTTCCAGTTTATCTGATTTCAAAAAGTCCGATCGGGTTTCACATTGCATACGTACTTTTATCGCTTGGCCCACATACAATCATCCAAAAAAATGATTTACAGGCAGTGGCGGATCTAATGGTAAGCGGATTAAGCGGCCGCGTGAAGCTCCGGGATACCATAAGGCCCCGAATTTGAAACAAATTTCTTTAAAATGTTCTTTAATGTGTAACGGTATAAAATTTTTCATTACTTTTTTGTTAATAAGTTTAGAAGAGTTTTCTTGCAACTTCTATTTCTATCTTGAGTTCGAGGGCCTCAAAATTTTTCCGCTTGGGGCTTCCACTCATTTTAACCGCCACTGTTTGTAGGAAAATAGCAACTGCTTATATCCAAATGTTCAACTTTACATTAAAAATTTCTGGAACGTTAGGTAATTAATAGATTGCGGATCTTTATTCAAAATAAAAATTGTGTGCATCGATTGCAAGAAACAGAAACTGGATTGAATGGTATCTCTTCCCTTAATGATTCTAATAGAGGAGAAATTTTGAATATCATCTACTCAATTTTGTTATAAATGTATAAAGATCCGTATCTTGTAATTAAACAAGAAATGTACAAACTTATTGTCTAGCTTCTGGTCAAAGATAAATGTAGAGTTGAAATTTTAAGTTGATCAGAAATTCGTGCAAGCAACGACTTGCTACCAGATCGTGAGTTCAATTAAAGTTCCTTAGAAATGAAAAAAAAAACAGAATTAGTTAAAAATGACTGTCATAGAATTAATGTCAGTGAATATTAACTTATTAATGCTGAAGTCAATGAGATTATAATGTAAGGTGATAACCTCGTTATCAAGTAACTAACAATTGTTACTAAAAATGCTGATCGTTTCTATAATTGAAATAGATGAAGCTTGTGAGAGACAATAGATATTGTGTATTCGATTCGCAACGATATTGTGTTAAGCAATAGATTTCCTATGTGTTAATAGATATTAGGATGTTAAGCAATAAACGGAGTCTATAAGCTATCGACAGATAATAAGCTATTGTTGAGAATTTCAAAGGAAAGCACATAATAGCATAGGTGTAGTATTCTAAGAAGTAGTCTGTGTGAATTTGCATCTTCTCAAACCTTGACCTCTTTGTTAGAAGAAAGAATGCTACGTAGGGATTGTTGTTTCAACACAACAATTTTCTGTCAGATAATTGCAATAACAGAATTCGAAAGATAAAATCAAGAAGATAAGCCAGGTCAAAAGACTTCCCAATAAAATAAACGTGCCTAATTCTGTATGTAAATCAATTTGAAATCTTGTCCATTACAGTTCAAATGAAATATTATTTGAAGAAACAAGTAAAATTCTATAAAGTAGAATATTTTCCTTTTCAGAAGCTACAGTATAAAATCAAATATTTCTGTATTTAGAGTCTTAGGAGTAAAATTTTAATTGTCTGTTATAAATAGTATGTAAAATGTTTCTTGACAATGAAAATTGATAAAAAGAAAGGCGATATTAGAGTATAAAAATCTATATTTATTCTAAATATATTCTAAATCTATATTTTGTTTCTAAATATGACCATTCGCATGTAACGAAGCGCATTGTTCGAAGTTTTCATCACTTATTAATCGAATATTTGTTCGTGGACAAAGGATCAATCGAGCGAAATTTGAAAGTCTTTTAATTGGAACAGGCGACAGAATCACGCCGTACTATATTTCAAAAATAATTGTTTTATGTTATTTGTATTTCGTGTTGCTTTGAATTCGCGATTGTTGTCACGCACATATTGCTCGGCTTTTTATGAACGTAAAATGTCATCTCTTTATGTATCCTTTATTCTACTTTGTCAAAATGTTTGTTGTTTCTTTTAAGGCGTTTCATACTGTTTGTTTGCTATAATTTTATCGTCAATTATATTGTCTGGAATCGGCCTCAATTTTTACTTTAAATGGCTAATTATTACAATCGTTTTCAGCCACTGAAAAATCGTAGAACTCATGGTATCGAGTTTTTATGATTGATATTAATAAAGTTGTAAAGGTATGCAATATTTAAATGTTTTAAAATCATTCCTCACATTTGCAATATTTTATAAATAAATCTCTTTTGTTAAAATCTACGGAAAATAACCTCCACAAAACGTATTTTTAACGATGGTTTCGGAAAATTGAATTGTTATTTTCTCTTGTGAACAGTACTTCAAATAAAAAATATTGGAAACAGTAATTGAAATATTTTTATTGTATACGGGAATATTTTTGGAGTTGTTACTTGAAATTATGTCTTTCGTAGGATGCTGTAGAAAGAATTATTTGAAATAATATTTGTTGTTGGGATGTATGTGAAATAATTATTTCAACTGATATCTCGTGTTCTTAAACTCATTTTACGAGGACCAAACATACTTATGAATGTCAAAATATATGAAATATTTATTTCAAAATATTTATTTCAAATAACTATTTAATGTTCATACCGAAAAAAATACAATTGATATACACGTTACGTATATCGTAAAATCGAATAAGTATTTTAGACAGGATTTATATAACACGGTGGCTACCATATTTGGGTGGCGGAATTATTTCTAAAATCTCATTTCTGCGGTTGTTTTGTTTCCTACGACGATAAAGTGTGCTAAAGCTTGTGGTCTGGGAAATGTAAGAGGATTGAAAAAGTAATTAGCACCATAAATCCTAGCATCTTAGTAAATTGCTTCGAGATTACCCGATTTTCGTGGTTACTGAGTGGACGATCGAAGTGTTAAAACAAGAATAAATTATTATTCCAAATTGATCAATGTAATACCGAAAATACTTCGTAATAATATTTATATTTAGTGTTTCAAACACTATTTTCCCTACACTATTTGCAGAGATGGATAATATTTTAGATATTATTCAGCTTAAAAAAATAGCATTCTAAATAGAATGTATAATTTAAAAATAATTCAAGATATTTAATCAAATATATTCATTTTAACAGTCTGAAAAATAAAATCAAATATTTTATCGCAATAATCCAGCATAAAATAAAATACTTTAATCGTATTTAGAATATGCAACGCGGTTTTTCAAATGTATTCTTCGATCTAACATTTAAAACTTGCTATCATCGAGTTATTAAAAGGCATCAAAACACGAGTTTTAAATACTGGTGGTAAATGGTATTTCTGATAAAGTTAAACTTGTTTTAATAATTCACAGACGCAATCATTATTTTCTTGAAAAGGGTCTAAACAAAGACCGAAACGTCGAAATTAATATATTGCAAAATTGCTTTCAATCAAAGTGATCGAATCGGTGCGCCAAAAAACATCAACTTTGTTTAAACATACGATCGACAAATAAAAATAAAAGTTATTAATCTTGTTTTCTTGTTTCTACTACTGCGGGTTATTAATAAAAACTACATACGATGTATCTTGAAAAAAATGTATCGATTAAGATGCATATATATAAATCCACACAAATATTTCCAAATATTCTTCAAACACTATTTTAAAAAATGATTGCTTGAAATAAAATATTTGTCCACCCACTGAAACACTAATTTATCCATCTCTGCTAATAATGTTTATACGTAGATTGGCAGTGGTTAAATCGAGAGCGGTGTCGGCGGCCGGTTCTGTCGAAAGGTGGCATCATGATGAGGGAGATGAGTTATCGCGCGCTCGGCCGAACGTGAATTTTCGATCGGGCATCGAATAAATCGCAAAGGTGATGGACGGCAACCATCAAAAGCGTTTCTCAAAATGATCCGCAAAAGGCGGCGAGGCGACAGCTTTTAGAGGGGCGAAGGGGCGAGAGAGAGAGAGAGGGAGAGAGAGAGAGCCGAGAAGTACGGGGCACCGTGGCCCGTCACGGGGAACGGGGGAACAGGGAACGAGAGGAACGAGGAACGGGGAATTGGGTTGGCAGGCGTGGAACAGTCATTTCCGGTTCGTGCCGGAAGTCGGCCGTATTGCCTCCCTTCGACAGTCGGGAATCAATATTCCTGGTTCGTTGTCGGCGTGCCCACTGGCAGAGGCATAACAGAAATAATAACTTGCAGCCCGGTGTGCGCGCCGCGGCGCAACGATGCACTGCGGGCCACTGTTGAACCGTGACCAGAGAACCGGATGTGTACGACCCCCTGGCAGCTTCCCATTTCACCGATCCCACGTTTCCTCGAGGCGCGAGAGCCCGTCGCGAACGCGGTCCGACGAAAACTTCGCGTGTCCTTTGGATTTCGAATTTAACGGGACGCTCGCCGATGAATAATGCAACGGTCGGGAAAATATGGTTAAAGAAACGAAAATCTAGAGCAAGACTTCCTCCGTTGAAAACTGGGGCTCGCTGCTCGAGCAAAGCGCATCGGGATCGTCGAACGCAACCACGTTCGCCAGATCCGGAAACCTCTATCCTACCGAATGTTGGACAATCAAACAAATCTGGAATCAGTCGTTTCGAACGATTACGTAGAACATTTCCGAATGAGAGATCTTGGATCATTTTATTTTACTTTCTCACTAGAACTTTGAATATATTTACGTACATAATCTTTTTGTGTTTAAACAAAGTTGCGAAGAAAGCGATACCATCTTTCTGCTTCGCCGTCATTAGATTTCTCTTCATGTTGTGTCAGTAATCAGTTAACACTAGAAAGACTGAAACTTAGTATTTACCTATATTGCCCCGAAGCAGTCAAAATGACTGCATTGTGAAAGAATAACTAATGTGTAAAGAAATTTGTTTAAAATCAATTTTTAATATTTCTTATATTATTTACAGTCATACAACAAGTTATTAGTAAGTTCGCGGTCCTCCCACTCTATCAAAGCGTATCGATTACAGTAACTGATCCCACAATCAGTGATCCTCCTTCCTCCCTGAACTACAAGTGACGGTAATCAAAAGATATATAAACTGTTATGCGAATTCGGAGCCGATCTGGTCATATAAGAAATTTACTCAATTCAATAATAAAAGTCATTTGATTATTTAACATTTCCCAAGTAGTCAAAATGACTGCTTTTGGGCAATACAAGTATAACACATATATATATATATATATACCGGAAATGAAAGAGGGGGAGAGGCAACTACAATGATTAATAAACGCATTTATATGTTGTACAAAAAGTCACAAAATTCTAAGAAACTGTGTCATTGTATACACAATTGTTTTTCTAATTGAAATTGAAAAGCCGTCAAAATGACTTCCTTAGGCAATCTAGTGTTAAGAATCACAACAAAGTGTAGACCACACAATTTTATAGCAATTTCATTAGCACATTAAATAGTCACCACGATTATTTACAATAATCCCCCAACGTTTTACAAGAGCTAGAAGATTTCTTTTCTGTAAAGACTACATAGTGTTTCTCCAAAAATGATTTCGAGGAGTTTGAAACTGAAATTGTGCAATTATCCAATATTATCTGATAGAATCATTGAGAGAGCTCAACAACATCGATAAATATGTACATGTAATACTCAAATGTAATTAGGATTAATATAAAATTCACGGTAGAACAAACAACAGAGCAGAATTACTGTTACCGACATAATCATTAACTCTACAAAATTCACGAAGTTACGTTTCACGTTTGCGAATTCAAATACCCACACTCCAGACTTGTGTATGTGTGTGTGTATTGACGTGAACGTGAAACTTTACGAGAATACTTTTTCCAGTGGTAGTAAGGAGCCTCGGTAATGAAGAATTAAAGTTGCTCGCTTGAGAGTTCCGTTCTGCCAACTCGTGAATTTCTCTGGGGTATCGTATTTCTTAATTTTCCTCGCAGTATAATTACAAAGTCACTTATTCAAACAATTCTGTGGATAAAACGATCTAATGAATATATAGACAACTCGATTTCAGTGGAACGTACCAAGACCAGCACAAAACATGACAGAAAAAATATACGACACTTGTCTCGTCATTAAATGAAATCAAATGCAAATGAAATAAAAAATTAAGGAGCACTGTAGCATTACTACAACTTCATTGAAATAATTAGAAAATAGAATTTTCAAGTTCACTCCAACTCGTGATGGATAAGTTTCGTATCGCGATAAAGATCCGCACTCTAATGATTATTTTTCAACATTTAAAATTTATTTATGCGTATCATACGACTATTTACGTCACATATCCAAGCATTCAGTGAATTCTATATATTGCAAGAATTTCATTATCCACTTACGTACTGTTTTCCTTTTAATTTCAATAAAGTTCGAAGCTCTCAGACACTCTCCTATCTCCAAGACATCCTCTAAGATAACTCAAGTAATTTTTCTCAGACAACCGTAAACTTTCCGTAAATCGCATCCAACAGTTAATCCTCTGCGACACGGTTACACTGAAGTTGAAAGAAGCAAAAAAATATATTTAAAAAAAACTTTTTAAAAACCATGCTTATATTAGAATGCACTGAAAAGGAGAACATAATATTTTTAGATATTCGTGACTATAAATAAAAGCTTGGAGCGCCAAACAATATATTCACGTAATCTTCGTGGACGTCCCACGCTTTTATTTATAGTCACTAATATTTTCTCCTTTTTAGTGCAATCTAATGTAATCGTGATCTTTAAGTTTTTTTATATATTTTTTTATTTTCTACTTTTTAGTCTTTACTACCGAGCGTATTCAGTAAGGCCCGCTTACCGAGCAGACCCCTGCCCGACGTAGTCCAAACCAACCCAGTAAGTAAACTGAGCTCCTTCGCTGCGAAGTGGGCCAATGGAACGGGGTCGGAGTCGGAGTGGGAACGCGTAGAGGAGTAGGGAGCGCGAGGAGTAGGGATCGTGCGGAGTAGGGAGCGCGCGGAGTGGGAATCGCTGCACGCGATGACGTACTACCGAACGTCGCGCGGCGTGGGGCGATGGAAAATATTTAAAAATATTGTTTAAATCCTAAGCGCACAGGTATTTAAATTTTTTTTAATATTGCATTGTGATCCAGTTCAGATTTATGTTGAAAATGTCAAGTCTCTAGCTCATCGGGAAGTGGTTTAAAATTCAATATCAAGATTTGACGCATACAACAACAACGACAACGACAACGACGAAAACTCGGCAAGCTAATATGAGCGTGGTAAAAAGGAGAACGATTCTTGAACGGTTTACAGAAGCGACGTCGTAAAGGTGACATTTACAGGAAAAGTTCATCGACATCTGATAAGACGTTTGTTTTCCACGTGACCCGTCGACACACGGGGAAAAATCACGGGTAACCAAGAGCGGCTCCGGCATTTCTCAAAGCAGGGAAACTTTTTCAATCTACGAGTATAATTGCGGAGGATATCGTAAGCATTTTAATTAAAACAATTTTCCTTTCTGGAACGGCGAGAGTTTGCCGAAAGGCGTGGGAAGAAGTTCGGGTCGTCGCAGTCTTTTCGATTCGGCGATGGCCGTTTCTAGGAAAGAAAGAGAACGGTAAAGCGCCGCGACGGCGGACACGAGCGCCTGCAGGTGTAGTTTACAACGGAATAGGATCATCCAATTTACAACTGCGATAGGGTAGCGAGGCCGGTTCGTTGGACGGGTCCGTTTCCCTCGGCGTGACATTATTTAACATCACTATGGATAATTGGTACAAAAGGGTTCGGGCTACCTGGACACGTTACCAAGACACTGTTCTGGCACGATTACGCTATTAAACGGCCGGAAACATTTGTCACGGCCGCGCGAGTTTTAGCGTCGCCGGTCCGCATTTATCTGCGGTCCTCGAATTCGATAACAGTGATATCCGATTTAACTTCGCCGAGTTCTAAGTCGCGTTCATGGGGGCTATCTGCTGAACAGGAAATTTTACCGCCGCGCCAAAGCCGCGATAAAGTCGGTAAATTGTCGGAAGAAAATTTTCTCCACGGCTAGGCTACGTGACACTCGTTCGTTTTATTGGCGAACAGCGTGAATGCAGAGTTGAGCATTAATCCATGAAAATTTTAATCAAGATTGATCGATTAATGTGTACGATTAAAAAAGGTAATCATTGACAAATCGACGATCGATTCAATCGATTGATGAAGTTAATCGTCAATCGTTGATTAATAAAAGAAATCATCGAAAAATCGGAGACTGATTTAATCAATTGTTCAAGTTGATCACCACACAAATTGTAATAAGTAGGCACATATACATCGTATTATACACCAAATGTTAAAATACTTAAATTTCGTTTAAATTTTATTAGTATTATATGCAGTTTAATCAATTACCCGATTGTTAATTACGATTGAAAATAATGTCATCCTTGACTGCAATTAGCGACGCGAGTAAGAGTTTAATTTTTAATTGCAATTAACAATTGAAGTAGATATTTATTCGTCAATCGTTGATTAATAAAAGAAATCATAAAAAAATCGGAGACTGATTTAATCAATTGTTGAACTTGATATTCACACAAATTGTAATAAGAAGGCACATAGACATAGTATTATACACCAAATGATAATATACCTAAACTTAGTTTACATTTTTTACAGTGAACAAGGTGGACGACTTATCCGAAGACATTGAAATATCTCGAGAACTATGCATCGGATCAAAACAAGTGGGCAATGAAAGTTGTTCGTTGCGAAGAGGCAATGAATTGTATGGAACCAAGAGATGTCAACGAATTGAGCGTTAATCGAAACTGCGACGAAGGAAACTGCGGCATCGGTCCACGCCAATGGGACGCCAGCTTTTACACGCAATTTACCCTCGGCTGCTTCTTCGTTCTTATTCCATTCCGCAAAATTCGAGTCCCTTCGGCCGCGATAAGAAGTTATCCGGTAGTTGAATGAGGACGAGCCTCCAATCGACGGGTTCTGCTTTTAGCTTTTTTTCTTGATCCCAAGGCATAGCCAGAGGGCATCGTTCCTGGTAGGCGTGGGACGAGCCGAGACCGAGAATCGAGAAACGAGCGATGGCGGCGGCAGAAGGAGTAGAAGGAGAGAGCGGTTTCCGGTGCCCTCGGTAACGAGTCATTTCCGACCCAGTGTGCTCGTCTCCGTCAGACCTGGTCCCATCCCGTAGCGTCATTCCCATCCGAAGTGCCCGGACCGGAATCACAGAACGCTTCGCGAATATTACCAGTTAAATGCTTTCTGCCCTCGTCTCGACCGGAGGGAAAATCTTGACTGCTGTCGAGTGAATAAGGGACAGGATGGGAAATGTTTGCTACTGGAATCCATAATGATTCCTGTTTATACCCTGGGTAACATTCTATCCCATTGGCGATGCGCAGCCTTACTTACTTCACGATTATTCCACTGGGGATCTTTGTGCAGACTCTCATCTCTAAGAAAACCGATCGGTGAAACCATCAATTCAATGGAAAATTGGTCGGTACAGGTAATCTTCCTGTAACACGCTTAATTCGTGCCGAGTTAGTTTTTCCGAGGCCTCTCGATCTTCACGGTCCCTCAAGGGGGTACACCTCGCAGTAGTGGGGATAGATCTGGGACATTTACAGGTCAGACTTTTGGGACATTTATGGATAAAATACTGTACTACGATAGATTATTTACTTCGTCGTCGTTATAATCTCTCCGATCGTGTTTTACATTATAAAACACTAATGATCACTTACAATGTTCTAAAGCACTGCTTTCTCACGAAATGCGTTTAATGCAACCTCGTTTCACTGTGCGACGCCAAAGCGGGATGGTAAAATGGAGGGAGAGGGCTCTTATGGCAGCGAGCAGAAAGACCCTGAAAAGCTCTCAATCAACAGGCAAAGGTATTTCTGAATAGTCTCAACGAATCACGTTCCTCAGATGTCTAGCCGGATTCAATAAGGTTCTTAAAGTGTTCTGAATAGAAATATTCTTCCCTCAGTTTCACCCAGATATAATTGTCGAATACCAAGAACAGACGTTTTCAGAGATAATAGCATAATCGCTGCCGAAGTAGCCGAAGCAGAAGCCGGGCGAATTTAAATTTCCCTCTGTCAGGCCATTATTATGATGAATTGTAAACTCGAACGGAATAAGTTGCAGCCGGGACACAATGTCCGGAATAAATATTTTGTAATACCTGGGCGTCCATTATGTTGTCAAAAGGACTGAAAATTGCGGGACACGAATATCTTCTCGCTATCACAACTCGGCTTAGACATTAATATTCAGAGCTTGAGGCACGTAGAGGTACGTGTCCAGCAATGCAGCAAAGGCTGCTTGTAACTCCGTGCCGCGCGGCGTCGTAGTCGTATAAGTTAGCAGAAAATAAAAGGATTCGCAATTTTCATGCATGAAGAATGATCGCAATTATACGACCGCAAAATTAAAACCGGCAGAAAAATACACGGAGCCGCGGCCACGGCAGCGTTGCTTTATCGTCGGCGAGAGCCCAAGACTCACGACGGCGCACTCTTTGAACGGATAAAATTCGAAAAATTTTTCCCTTTTCGCTCAGCCGACGCGAGACCGTATTTCCCTTTCGCGCGTTGTTGACCGTGCGAAATCCAAACAGCCAGAATTTCTTTTCCCCTCCGTATAAATATTATTGTGCTCGCTACCACCGTCGCGCGCCGCGCGTTTCTCCACCGAACGACTTCAACAAAAGCGAATCAACATCCTCCCCGTGTTTTACTGTTCGTTCTTAATTACTTCGAAGTACGCGACTGCGTGTTTTACAGTTTCTTCGATAGCATTATAAGATCGTCGCCCGTCGGAATTGCGCCACGGAAAATAACGATGTCATTTAAATGCATTAAGATGCAACGGAAAACGATTTCTTTATTTTTTTCCCACCATTTCTAGCTTAACCCGCTGGAAAGCGATGCTGGCTATTTATTTTTGTTGTTGCAACCTAGATGCGCCATCGACAGTCAAATCTGGGTCCTATGAAAACCACCGACACGGTTTTTACCGACAATAACTTTGGCCGACAACGCCTTTGACCGAAAACAACTTTGATCGACAACGAATTTGTTGGTCAAATCTGGAGTCGGAGAAATGTTTCCGGTGAAAACCGTGACGGGGACATTTATGTCGGTGATTTCAACGGGACCCGTCAAATCTAGGGTAATAATACTGTTAGCGGGAACGCGGAACAATTAACCCTTTAGTTACCCTGGACGAGATATCTCGAGCCCCGATACTTCCCGATAAACGCTCTTTGGCGAGATATCTCGCGCCGTGATTCTGAAAGATTTAGAGATTTTGTGAGGTTTAGAGAGATTCAAGGGAGATTTCGAAAGATTCTGAGAGATTCGAGGGAGATTCCGAAAGATTCAGAGAGATTCTGAAAGAATCAGAGAGATTCTAGAGAGATTCCGAAAAATTCAGAGAGATTCAGAGGAATTCGAGGGAGATTCTGAGAGATTCAGAGATATTCGAGGGAGATTCCGAAGGATTCAGAGAGATACGTCCAGGGTAACCAAAGGATCTTTAAATGTCTGTACCTACTGTGCGTAAGAAAGAAGCACCCGGTCATATTTAATCGAAAAGCGTAAAAAATCAAATGAGAACACAGTAATTAACAAATAAATTAATGTTATCGGCGCACTGGTTCGATCAATTGTTATTTTAAAAACTCTGTTTGCAAATTACCACATTCATTTCAACGTTTCGATCTTACTTTGGACTGTTTTCAAGAGATAATTGTGTCTATAAATTATTAAACGTTATTATATTTTATTGCATGTTTATCTAGAATGAGGAAAACTAATACCTACTTTGCTTGGTGAAAAAGAAAAATGTTTAACTTTATAGAATTATTGAAACACGTGTTAATTCCAAGCCAAGTGATTTTTCAGACTCATTAAATATTCGTCTCTTGAAAATGATCCACATCAGGATCGAAACGTTGGGATTTTGTTAATTGCAAGATTGCTTGTTTTTTTATATTTTGATCGAACCTGTACGCTGATACCAGCACACATTGTTTATTCTCTATGATGCATAGAAAAGAAATAAAGTATAAAGTTTGTCCACAACTTACGTGCGTTGTGTATGGAAGAAACTGTTTTGTTAAACTAAAGTTGGTGGCGCGCTCTCCATTTAAAGTACAGTAGAACTCTCGACAAAAACTCGGAGATCAACTTTTCAGAGAGTAAAGGGGAGACTTCGCTTTATGAAATTGTGAATAAATATAAACAATAATGTTTAAACTTCGTCGAATCTCCGGCTTATAACGAAAGGGGTCTTTGAAAAGCATAAATTTAATATTGTGAATATACATACAGAGTTAATCCTTTCAAATTAATGCAGGTGGAATATTTGCTAGACCCTTTTACATGGAGCTACAGCAGTTTAAGTGGCCATTTAATTTTGTTGAACTGAGGCATATCTCGATTCATCCCTTTTCTCTTTACACAAGTGAAAATAACTTTCAATTGAGAAAAATTTTAGTATTTCATACGTTACTTCTCAACCACAATCAATTTTAATACTTGTTAATGAAGTAGTATCTAACATTATGATAGAATGGATTTTTTTATCTTTCATTTTTAATTATACCGTTTTATAATTGAATTTCATTATTTGAATGCATTACTTACTGGAACTTTTTCAATACTACTTTTACATGATTTGTAGCTAAAGCTTTATTTTAGTGCAGTTTTAATCGTGAACAAATAATCCCAACTAATATTGTATAATAGTTTCTTTCAGAACTATCATTTAAAAGAAGATTTTAAAGTTTCTTCAAAAGTCAATAAATAGAATTTTCAATGATTGTGCTATATGAAAAGGAAATTGTATAGCATAAGATTCGCCATTTTCATAATTACGTTTTGTCACTAATCATTCTCTTATTTGGAAAAGTCCTATTATATTTCTGCAGTCTATTATCTACAGTTCAATAATTAATGTTTAGTTACTAATAATCCACTATCGATACAATTGGTCACATAGAATTTACTATGACCCCAACGTAAATAAATGTTTATTCAATAAAAGGACTATTTAAAAACAAAAGAAATATTTACTTATGTAGGCGCGACGTTCGTGTACGTTTCCAAGCAATTTGAAAGTTTCCACATTGTAAATCGTACATTGGAGTAATTACATGTTAATTAAAAAATTTTAGCTAAACCTTCACGACAGAAGATACTGCAGAAAGATGAATATACAATTTTAGAATAGTGTACTTTGTATAATAAAAATGAGCGAGTTCATACAATTACACATTGATAAACAGAACAGATTCAATTGTTAATTACATTTAAACGAGACAATACTTCTTTAAAAAATTCGCAATTTATATAAATGTGTAACTTTTATCGTTAGAGAAATTCACTCGATCTTCAAAATTCCTTTCTCGAACTAAAACAGCAGGAACATTAACTCTAAAAATAATAATTGTACATTTCAACAAATCATTTTTTTAGAAAACAATCTAATTCTTCCGCGAGAGAGCCATTCGCCCAAATCAAAGCTTTTTTTTTCGGAAACTGTAATTTGCAGGAACGTTAGGTAAGTATACAGAGTTAAGGTTTCGCGAGTACGGCGAAGTTCAAAGGGCCAGCAAATGCCAGTAGAAACAGACGGTGGTGTTCAGCCATAGGAGTTGTACGCACTAAACTCTGGCTATAACGTTACTCCAGGGATCCCGTAAGTCCTGTCGGTTAAGTATTCGGGAAAAGTTCACAGACGGCTATGCAAAGTAGCTGGAACTGTGAAATGGAAGACGATATCTCGAGTTGTCGAAATGAAAAATGTACCTTTCAAGAGTACGAGCTGGCCTTGGAAATTTTATTCACCAAACGTCCACCATCCCCGAGGAATCAACTATGGAAATCTTTCAGGCTCGGGATACTTTCGCGTCCCGTTTAATTCTGGAATCGATCTGGTATTTGTACATAATCTTCTATTCAGAGCTCGTTTCCTCTGTGCCTCCTCTGTTTCTTGAGCAACGCTGTTTCTTACACTAATTTCGTCTTTTACGTTCAATTAACTCGCGAACTTGTTGCTCCATATTGGTTCTCCTGGTCTCATAGAATCACGGCCGGTATGCAACAGAATTTTCGTTGTTGAAATAAAGTTTTATTCGAATAGATTCAATTTTCCTGAAATTTTTCTGTCTTATATAAATCCAATAAATGTAAAATCGAATAAATCCAAAATCCAATTACAATAACTTCCCTATAGAATCGGGAAGTTAATAAATACATCCGTTCTGGTATTTTTTCTTTTAATTAGATGACGGTATTTGAGTGAAGTATTGGAAGACTAAATATTTTTAATAGTTAGATCATATATAAATCCAATAAATGTAAAATCGAATAAATCCAAAATCCAATAAATACATCCATTCTGGTACTTTATCTTTTAATTAGTTGACGGTATTTGAGAAAGTCATTGCTATTGTAGAAAAATTTGTCAAATAATTCTTAGCACGTCATTATTCATTTTTAAAAGGCCATAAATAATTCTTAAATTAAAGTTTGTGTATCTTTAAAAATCAAACGACTATTTGATTTGGTGCTGTGGTTTTTACTTTATTATTCTTCGTTTTATTTACTATTCCTTGCTGTATTTTAGTAGCGAGTGTACAGTGAAGTACAGCGCACTGTAACGTTAGAAGAGGTCCACTGGACGTTGGGAGTGTTTGTTAGCAGGTGGAAAAGTTTCGATAGCAGGTGACACCCAGGGGAGATAGAGGTCAGAAGTTAGTTCCCCATGCAGAGACACTGGGGATGTTTGAAAACTGAACGAACAATCCAACAATTGCCTCGACGGTCTAGATCTTGGAAACGAGAAATATTGCAGAGAACTATGTTAATTAATTAATTGGTGATTTAATTCACTCCCACGTTTAACTCAATACCGAAAACGTCGATAGTTGAATACAAGTTTTAATATATTAAGATCCTAAAGAAATCCATTATTCATTCTGTACAATAAATGTAAAGATAAGATGTCTATAATTAGTTAAAACTCTAAGTTTTATGCGAATACAAAGTACGAATTAATTTACAGATATCAGAATCAAGAAAAAGCTCCAGTCTCCAGACAGGGCTTTTATTAAGATTAAAATAAAATTTATCAACTATATTGAATTTATTATTACGCTGAGCTGATGCCTGCAGTTTAGTAATGAGTTATATAGTTGTACATTTCTCACAAAATCATTTTTATACCGTAGTAATAGAAGTTAAGTTATGGTTTCTTACTTCAAACATAATATTAATATACATATAATCAGAGTTGTGCTAATTCGGTTACATTGTAATTCAATTACGTAATTGAATTATTATATAATTGAAATACAATGTAATTGAAATACGATATAATTAAAATACAATATAATTGAAATGCAATGTATCATTGAAATACAATATAAGCGGAATACAATATAATTGAAGGTGTGTCGTAGGCACGTCACGAGCAGCTAGTAAATTTATAAATAACTAATTCCTTCTGTTTAAAACCTTCATATGGAGTTTTCAACCTCTTCTTGCTTATTACTTCATTTTTCATAATTCAATTACAATGTATTTTATAATTGCACTCCATTGCAATTACGAATTACATTGTAATTTAATTGAATGAAGATCTGAATTATAAATTACAATATAACTGAATCACGATGTAATTCAATTACTTTGTAATTATAATTCTGGAGTAATTCAATTGTAATTCTGGACAACTCTGTATATAATATACCATAATATTAATGTAAAAAAAAAACAAATGGTTAAGGATGAAACTTGACAAATGTGTTTGAAATTTGTGTTTTATTTGTCAAGTTTCATACATAATATACAATATACTACATATATATATATATGTATAATATACCAGAATATTAATATACATATAATGTATGAATATAATACACCATAACAGTAATATAAATATAATATATGTATGATAATACATCATACTATTAATACACATATAATATACCATATTAATATACGTACATTCATACATTGTTGAAGTGTCGAATATTCGAGAAATAAGAGTTTTGCACTTTCATGATTTTTATTCAACTAAAAAATAGTTGTGATTAATCCGCAGTTAATAATTTAGTATAGACCGACCGAATACCCTTTCCCGTGAATTTATTTTTCGGCGTATTTACTTCTCGCATGATTACTCGAAACCACGGTAAAACGATCGCGGCGCAGTCATGCATTTCGGAAAATCAATTCAGCGTGCAAATAAACACAATGGAGTTGTTGTGCTGATATTTACTGAACTGGAATGTCAACTTATCATGAGCTTACAACATAATACCGTTTTCAACGAATTGCGCCTGCATAGGTGGGGAACAAGTTGCTTTTACACCGATCTACCATTTAACACACTGTGGGAATAGTCTCGCTGACCAAGTACAATAATGTTTGTTCAATTTTCGGAAACAATTATTCGGCTATTAGTATATTAATATATTGAAGTCTATTAATATATTGAATGCGGTACCTGAAACCGACTGGCACTCAACAGCAGATAGTCAAAAGCGTATGGAACATTCAATGAACTTGTATTAGCGATGTTTCACCTGAATTCACTCTTCTTTCCGTTATAAATCTATCGAAAGTAATTCCATCGTTGAAAGATTTCTACTTGCTAATTTTCCGCGGCTGTTTATCCATCTGTAATTGAAAAATTAATGGCTATTTGGCTACGGAGCGAACCACGGTTAATTAGAACAGTTAACAGCCTTTTAATGTAGCATCAAAGAGTTCGTTAAGTTCCTTTTAAGTTCACGTATAACTGGAAAGTTTTCAGACGTTTGCACAGGTTCTTGTCTCATCCAAAGCAAATTAATTCTTATCGTTAACGAACCCGATTTCTGTTGAAATTAATTATTCACGAGGTAGAATAGTTTACATTTATATTATTTTGAAATCATTCAATAATTCATTGTTGTTACAACATCCATAAAATATGCATTTTAGTGTTTCTTAAGATACAAAATTTCTATTAATTTTCGTTAATTTCCGTTAAACGTTTCCGTTAATTTTCATAATCTCGTAAGAATTATTGGAAGTTTCATTAACTCTCGTGTGAAAATTCATCTATTTTTTGTTTCGCAGTATCGTAAAATATTTTATTTCTCACCGATTGCATTGTACGCTAATCCTTTAACACTAAACCTACCACCACATTTTCTACCATCATATTTTTGAACACCTATAACTAAATTCATTTTATGGATTCCACCAAAGCCTTTTGCGCATATGCCCAAGAACACTTACGCTTAAAGTAAATGCAAAAATTGTGATACGTGTTCTACGAACGATATCTACAGTGACTCCCACTAATATTCGGACACTCTTAACAAGACGATAACTTTTTTTAATATTGTATTATACGACTTGAACTTTTTGGGAAAACTAGAGCAATTAGTTTACTACAGGATTTGGAAAAAAAATTCTTTTTATTTGTCAATCGTATGTTTAAAAAAAGTTGATGTTTTTCTGTTACAAGTAAGACATGAACACAGCACGTGGCATTGTTCTTCTATAATTCTTAAAGTTATTTCAATAAGAAGCAAGTAAGTTGACATATTTCAAAAATTGTTTTTAGCATGTTCTCATCAACAAAATATTACTTTTTGTGTTGTTTTAGTAATTCACAGACGCAATAATTATTTTCTTGAAAAGGATCTAAACAAAGACCGAAACGTCGAAATTAATATATGGCAAAATTGCTTTCAATTGCTTCAATTCAAAAACATCAAATTTGTAGTTTTTAAATTTTCCATACAAGCTCACATAAAAAAGTTGTGAATATTTTTCCTACAATTCCGATCAATTGCAATTTTTGACAAAATTCTTTTTCACATCCTGTAGCAAACTAATTACTCTAGCTTCTCCAAAAAGTTTAAATCGTATTGTACAATATTAAAAAAGTTATCATCTTTTTAAGAATGTTCGAATATTAGTGAAAGACACTGTACGCAATCATTACCTTATAAAATCATTTTTATTACTCCAGTAATAGTAAAATAAAAAATCTGGAACCGGTAATTTTGGCCGGTGGTTTAGTGTAAAAAAAGTTATCGTCTTTTTAAAAGCGTACGAACATGGGAGTCACTGTACGTGCAGTCTGCTAATAAGTTACGTTTAAATAGAGTGGCACGAGAATTCTGCAAATTTCAGGGACTCTGTTTTGATCAATATAGTGCGAGCCCGGCCAGACCTGTCCTGTTCGCAAAGTGGTGGGTCGTTTTGGTCAATGAGCAGCAACGGGAACACGTGCGGTCATGGCTTTTACTCTTTGACACGACCCCCGTCCGGTTCGGGCAAAAAGCTCGAACGACGACGTCGAATTAGATTTCCTTAAATACGATTTCGCCGGTCGGAGTGCTTCGGTGCACTTCCGTCCAAGATCCCAAACAATCTTCCGGTTCCGTCGCGTGTCATTCCTCTGTGAGTTTTTCAATTTCCGTTATTGTTCCCGCAGCCGTGTGTCCATTTCGATATTACGTATCGAACCCGATGAACAAGCTATAAGCGGGATCGGTTGCTACGAGATCACCAGTTCCAGGAAAAGTGCTTGGTAATGTCTTTTCGTTGCATCGACGTTAAAAAGGCTTTGGGAGGGAACTGCGACGATCCAGGAACGCAAGTATGCTTGTTATATTGCACGTTTGAGAATTGACAACGCAATCTCCTTCGATGTAACTTATTCTATTCTATTGGATTCCGTTAAGCATCTTCTGTTACGCCAACTCATCTTCTTGGATTCAAGCTCCAATAATGTTATTTTTAAATAAGCATGATTTACAGCTAAAGCTCAATTTCAGTACGTATATCAACAACAATGGTAATTTTAATAGTGAACAAGTAACCTCGAGTAATATAATTTATTCAGTTCTAGTAATTAGAAATTTTTTTTTAATTTTAGCAAAGATGTTGGGTAGTATCTAACAGACGCTCTTTTTTTATACAGCACAGAGTATTTCAAATTCAATCAATAGAAATGGCAATGGCTATAGTATACACTAAAAGTCTTTGATTAGGCAATGATCCTTATAAGAAACAGAGCTCGTATAATGTTATTTTTAAATAAGCATGATCTACAGCGAAACCTCCATTTGAGTACGATTTTCAACAGTAATGGGAATTTTAATCGTGAACGAATAACCTCGAATATTCAATTAAAAATCTCAATTATTTGTTATTTTTATATATATATATATATATATATATATA